>CM032490.1:3988633-4028632 GCA_019059595.1 Marasmia exigua
ATCTTGTTATACTGTACCCCTATAGCTGTTAAACTGTACCCCACCCCTGGGGCACACTATAACAAAATTGTGATCTCAGAAAACTAAAAAAAAAATTGTTTCTATGTATAATTTTGATATTATTTCAAACCTAATATGGAGGTAAAGACTGTTGATTTTAAGGTAAAAATAAGGAGACATTACAATAAACGGTTTTATTTCTAAAAAGAAAAATAACTTTTTTGTTACACTGTCCCCCACTTGACCAGTTTCGGTTATTATATTAAATGTTCATATGATGATAATTTTTCAAAATACGTGTCGCACCGAGGAAAAAATTGTGCTTATATTTCTTTGAGCATTTGAAAGTAATATGTGAAAAAGATTGATGATGCTACTGTATGTTATAATATGAAAAAAATGTTAAAACGCAGAAAAATATATTGGTCACGACTAGTACAGAGGATCTTTTATTGGAGTAGCTCATGAAAATTGCAGTAAAAAGTTTCATAATATAGATTTTGTTACCTGTAATATTAAATATTCATAGCAAATACGATGCCTCATAGCAAATATGATGATTTTTATTCCTGCAGACTACATCAATATTATTAGAAGCGCAAGAACCAAACCTTGAAGCATACAAAGTTGGTTTCCTAAGCTACAGTTATTGAGTTCAGGGAACTACTGCGTCGCACAAGAAAGAATATCACTGTAATTAATGTAGAAATAAAAGCTAATTTGAGCTAAATAAACAGATAGTTTTATTGATTTTAAAGGATTACACATTTATAATATGTATCGCGAAGCAGAGATTGAATCACAGAGAGTTTGACGTTTTACGAGAGGAGAGGAATAGTGAGGGGGCAATGTACCAACGTATGGTATGATTAGGGGTGGGGTTCACATTGCATCAAAGAGGGCGCTGGTGTTCATTCATTCCGACAGTAATTAATGGTACTGCACTTTATCAATCATATCTTCCTATTGACACTACAAATGTCATACATTTACAAGAGTAGACACTTTAAAACTTTACTCTTAGGACATGTTATTTTGGCGACGGGACACATTTTTAGTAAGTCGAGATGACCTCGACTGTTCGCTGCCCTTTAAACCCTTCGACGAAGGGGATGATATTAACGTGTTTCTGGAGCGTCTGGAATAACATTTTGTAGCAGCAAGTATTGCAGAGGCAAAAAAGGAATCGATAATTTTCATATCTATTTCGGAAAATGTATATAAAATGCTCAAAAGCGTTACCTATCCGGACTTACCCAAGGACAAAACGTTGGCGGAACTACAGGAAGCACTACGATTGAGATTCCAAACACGTGTTTCATTTTTCCGAAAAAAGATTATATTTGACAAATTACAGCAAAATGAAGAAGAAAAATGTTCATAAATAGTACCAGAAGGTAAGGGGATCGGCGGCTAACTGCGAATTCGGAACTTCATTGATTTTTGATATGTTCTCCTTTATGACCTGTGCTAGGGGCTGTAAGATTACCGGATTTGAGAGTAGTTCTAATGACGATCTTGAATCGCTCAAGATATTGACTACTCTACTACTATCTCTCCTCTCTCTCCCTCGCCCTTAGCACAGCGCTGTGCAATGCATATAATTCCGACTGGAATACCGTGCAGGTTGGGTCTAGGTGAAAGGTTTCATTGCCGGTCTCCTTCCCGTTCTCCCACCATGTGAGGGCCGCTCCTACCTTGCCCTCCATCTTTCTACCCTCGGTGTACACCTGTGGCCCCAAGATATTATGGTTCTTCTGGGTTTCCGGGTCCATATTTTCAAGGTGTTCGTACTCAGTGGCAGTAGTTCTCGTGGGGTGTGGAAAATCCGTGAACTTAACCTTCCTCTCGAGCTTCCTGCCAGGGAGTACGAAATCGGCATTTTAACCTTTTTTGGCCCCGTACAAGGTGGCCGCTTCTTGAATGCGTAGATCCATTGCGAGTGTACCTGAGAGTATTTGGACCGAGGTTAGTGATGTGGTCCTATACGCTTTGTAGATCTTCTGCGTAAAGCCTCTCTGCACGGTCTCCAACTGTTTCCTATTCATCTAGAGCTGCAATGCTGTCGCTCAGGCACTCGAGCCGTTGGTGATTATCGGCCCTATCGCCGCTACGTATATCGTCCTAACCATCTCTCTATTTCGACCCCACGTGACCTTCGCCGCACTCGCCAGTTGTTTGTAAATTAAGTCTTACATTGACAAAGAAACAATGTGTTAGTCACAGAAAATATCCTCTTCCTTCTCCATTTCAGATTATTCAGTATCACTATCGGTAATTAAATTCGTTACATCACAAAATTCAACTTGATATTATTTTGTAACCAATATTTCATTAACTTCTTTAAACATCTTTTTTTTATTTTTTGATCAATTTTTGTTCGTATGGCTGTGAGCAAAAGATTATGCTACGTCTTCGTTACAAGAAATACTGACGTTTTTTTTGAGTGAGATTTTCTATATTTACGAAAATCTTTGTTTCTCACTTTAGATGCCTCTTCTGACAAAAAATCGATAGCTACTACAGACAAATGATCAATAATATATGATCCATGAATAAGCAACTTATGAATACTTATAGATATGTAATACCACGGATACAGATTACTTAACATTTTTGCAGTATCTACGCAGTATTCATTTTGTCGTCCCACTGCCTTGTTTTACTACGATTTATTTTCATCTTCTGCTCTTACTGGCCACGATTTATTATCTAGTCTGTATGCTATATGGAGCAAATATTCCATAGCATGGATCCACGCATGAAGACTGCTTAATCCATATTCATACAAATCTTTGTAGTTTGACTAGATCTATATTATTCTTTTCATTCGAACGCGCTTTGCACAAATCACAAGCTGCTGCAGAAGTTCCCGATATGCAAGATGCAACATTTCCATCTATCAACGTCAATACTACCATTTTCAGTTATACGTGAAATTACTGATATAAACATAAAAATCAAACTTAAACAATATTACTTATCACTGATACAATCTAATTAATAAATGACAGTAAAATCACCCCGTGTGACCTACACATTTTAATACAATTTACTCGTACCCTCAAAATTTCATGTTTTCTATGATCGGCCCGAGCGGGTCCTGCTCGCGCGCGGGCGATGTTTACATTTGTTGCATTCCAAGTTACCTATTATATTCGCGACCGATTGTCGAATCTGCGGTGCACGGTAAAACCGACGATGGTTTTTGTTGTACCGTCATTGAATTATTTACCTTGTATTTGTCCTATGTAACTCGTTCTAAATAAAAAATAAATAAAAAAAAATAACAATTTATGACTGATATTTGCATTGTCATAGTTTAAGGGGCTTAAACTTTCAATTTCTCCTTCAATTTCAGTCATTTCGGTTTTTACGTTAAACTGTTTACTTACGGCAGAAAGAGGTGTCTTCAGTTGTAAGCTTCAATGGCATAAGACTTGCCATGAAAACACTTTGTAGGTCTTGATTTGAAGTTGAAGAATCCGACTTTTAGTGTCAGACGCTTTGACTCTAGGCTCCATCAAAACCCCATTTGCTAATTAGTAAAAGTTTTTCTTCGCGAATAGGTACTTTAAAGTTAAATCTAACAAATCTTGTAATTTTATTTTAACTGAAATATGTGTAATTGTTGCAGCATTTTTGTCAGGATTACACTTTTTTTCTTCTTGAAGTTTGTAGGTAATTTACTTAAGTACCACCTGCGACAGAAAAACAAAATAAAAACCATTACATATACATTAATCACCTTAATATTAATAACACATGACAGGCCGCATACACACTAACACGCAAAAACACAACAAAAGACACTATCTGCGAAGCCCAATAAACTCCCAGTCCAGACCCCGGGCCCCGCGCAGCAGCTCCAGTTGGGGCCTGATGCTGAGCGGGCAGACATCCAGCTGCACCCGGACATGGATATAGTACAGCCGGGGATAGTCTGCCAACCGCGGGACCAAACTGTACCCAGGGTGCACCGAAGTAAAGTGCCTTACCTTGCCCCTCAGAACCTCCCCACACAACAGGCACTGCCGCATTTTAAAGGCACCGCCGGCTCTCTTCCTGACCGCATGCTGCCGCTCCCGCGCGGGCCCGGCCGCTGCTGAGCTGAAGAGCTGAATTTTGCAAGTAGGGGTAGTAGTAGTTGGTACATGTATGTACCAATAAACAGGCCCGCCGCTAGGGGTTCGAACGCCCGTGTGCAATTCCCATTTTGCCGCCCCCGTTTAACTATGTCTACCTTACACGATCTAGGTAAAAAAAAAACTAGGTTAAGGATGTGAAAAAATAAGAAATACTTTACAACGAAAAACTATTTATTTACTTAATTTACAGTAATTGTACCTTTCTTGCCTTAATGTTGGCGAAATCTGTTATCAATTTTTTTGTGTCTAAGCTATCTAATATCTCATGTTCAATTGAAACTATGGCTAAATTACTTAGTCTTTGCTGGTGCATTGTTGATCTCAAATAGTTTTTTATAATTTTTAACTTTGAAAAGGACCTTTCACCAGATGCAACTGAAACCGGCAGCGTAAGTAATATTCTTAGTGCTATTGCTATATTCGGAAATGTTGACATTAAATCATTTGCAAAAATATATTGCAATAAGGTTTGTGGATCATTGGACTGGTGTTCAGTAAAATGCAACTTTAAAGCATTGATTTCATTAAACAAATCTATACCATCAATATCTGTGTCACTATTGGAACTGTCTTTTAGCTTCAAATTCAAATCTTTGCAATGTTTCATTAAATCATCTTTGGAGTAACTAAATAAGTTATTATTGGTGAAAAAGCCAAATACGTCGGTAAAAGTTTCCAACTTCTCGAATCTATCCTTTAAAGAAGTCAACGTTTGATCTAGGATTCTAAAAAATACCTCTACTTTGTATTTGGTTTTGGGGTCAAGTAAAACTTCGTCACTCTGTTCATATTGAAATTGAGTTGGTTTCCTTCGTGGACGAACTGTGTCTATAGGCGGAAAATCTGTTTCAACATTAAGGTCCCGAGCCACATTGGTAGCTTCTTCTAACACCCTTTCGAAGTGCTCATCCGTGCGATATTCGGTGAATTGATCAATCAATTTGTTTAACAAATTTATGCAGATTTGAGTATTTATTGTGGGGTTTTGCATCATTTTGCTGAGAGCATTAATTTCATTTAAAATATCGAACCAAATTACAACCGAACAAATAAATCTATAATTTTGAATGTTTAAAGCAAGCGAATGAGCTTTATGAGATGTTGTACAATCCCATTCCGACGAATTGTTATCTGATATTTCTAGCAAAGCGTCAAATATTTTTTCGAGATGATACCGTAAAGGTTTGACTGCATCGATTCTGCTAGACCATCGCGTGGCACTTAATGCTTTTAATTTTAAATCTGGTAAATATTTGCAAATTATCGACCACCTTTTTGTAGATGACGAAAAGAAAACGTAAATTTCTTGAATTATATTAAAAAAATTTACGGTGTCGTGCGTAATATTTGCCGCATCGTTAACGACCAAATTGAGACTATGCGCCGAACATGGAACGTAAAATGCGCGATTATTAATTTCCAATATTTTTTTTTGCAATCCGTTGTGTTTTCCACGCATATTAGAACCATTGTCATAACCTTGACCACGTAAGTTCTTAATATCCAGGTCTAATTGCGAAAATAAATCTAAAACGAAATTTAATAGTCCTTCACCTGTGGAGCTGGTGATCGGACAGAAACCAATAAAACTTTCGCATGTCGTAACATTTTTAGTTTCACTGTTTAAAATGACATACCTGAGTATAACTGTAATTTGTTCTGTGTGACTTACATCTGGTGTGCAATCTAATATAATGGAGAAATATTTTGATTCTCTGACTTTGTTCAAGATATAATTTTTTATGGTCGTGCCGAGTAAATCAATGATTTCATTCTGAATTTGATCTCCTAAATAGTGAGTCATGCGAGTTGAATCCAATTTCGAGGCTTGAATTCTGTGAATATGTTCTCGCATAACTGAATCAAAGGTTGCTATCATTTCTATTGCTTTGAGAAAATTACCGTTATCATGCTCATATAATGTTTTTGACGAGCCCCTAAACGCTAGACATTGATGGGATAAAAAATTTATAACAGCTATGATCCTTTCCAATACATCACACCATTGTTTTTTTTCAGATTCCAATAGTCTCAGTTGCATTTGATTTACAGTAGTTTTGTTTTTTAACATATTATTTAGTTGTACCCAACATTTTAAATTTTCACTGTGAGAAACGCTTGTTTCGTGTCGTTTTAAGGTGGATGACAAATGTTGCCAGTCGGAAAAACCGCTTGGAGCCGACAAACTACTTACAGTGTTACTGAATATTTTACAACAGAAACAATAGACTGAATCTTTTGACGTAGAGTTAACAAGCCATTCTCTGTTAATTTTTTCTCCATTGGGAAGATTTCTAGAATAATAACTGTTTGCAAATTTTCTTCCGTCATCATTAGCAGGAAAATTGTAGTTAAACAGCTGTACGGGACCACGACTTACCAAAATATTAACAAGATTATTAGTCATACTGGCAGGCCATAAACCGGGATCATCACCACAATCTAAACAGCTACTTATTGACGACGATAAATTGCTTACAGGTTCTTGAGCAGTACTTTCTCTTGTTTTAGTTTTACTGAAGTCTGCCTCTAAAGGACTAATATTTCTCTCTTCAGATACCTCCATAACTTCTAAATTTAAGGCTGCGCTTGTTGAAGCTACGCCAACATTTTCTTGACATTCCATTTCCCTATTTTCTGGTTTGCTTAAAAATTTCTCTAGAGAGCCCTCTAATTTTTTTTTCTGTGCATCTTTTTCTCGTTTTTGCTGTCGAAATTGCGCTCCTGAAAGCTTTTTCCTTTTTTGCGGTTCCTGGAATGTATCGGAAGATTACTTAACTTTATTTCCCATACCCCATAGTAAAACTTTCATATAATTGCAATAATCGACCCACAGGCTTATATACGGAGTTACTTACCATAATACGATTTTTGGCGCCGACGGATGAAATAGATAATTCTCTGAATAATAATCACACTAACCAAGTCAGAATATCATTAATTTTACGTATTTCCACTCCTTACGGAACTTATTAAGAACTAAACGAAATAATTGAAGCGTGTTGTTCACTAATCTGTTCGACTTCGCATCGCTTTTGCATGTTTATAAAAAGAGGAATGAGAATTAAACTCTGAGGGGATTCCCGTATTTCGTCGTCGTCGTTTCATAGCATAGAGCCTAGCACGACCATAAACAATATGTCGACTTTCTTGCGGCAGCCGTCCTCCGGCCCGAGCCCACCTTACCAACAAGTGCTACGTGTTGCATCTTTGTTCTCTTGAATTTCAATAGATGGCATTGTTTAATACAAAAGAAAATAATTGCGCGCCGCTTCATATTTCTTTTGGTTGGATATTTTTTTAGTATTATGATGTGACAATTTCTGAATTTTGGTCGTTGATTGCTTGATTTGCCGCCCCCCTGGATACGCCGCCCGCGTGCATTGCACGCCTTGCACGCCCGCTTACGGCGGGCCTGCCAATAAATGAACACTTAAGCTCCGCGTCTAGTTTACACGCTTGATTGTCAAAATAGTAATTTATATATATTTTCAAATACGGTTTTTGTAATCTGACCTAACCTCTTTAAGAGCTCAATTCAATAAAACAAAATGATTCTTAATAAAGACTTTATATTAATTTTTAAAAAATAAACATGATCAAATACCTATTTTCACCTATTATTGAACACCATTTTTTCTTATTCTGAACAGTTAAATCACCTATGAATGAACTAACTGATTTAATAAACCTAATATCAGTCGTTTTGGGATCTACCCTTCAAAACATATCATAATAAAAATTAACAAAGTGTTGATAACATAACAAAAATATTATAAGTTTTCTTAATCAATTACTATCGTCGACTAATAAAAACTCTACACAGCATTTTAATCAAGCTTTTAAATTAATTAACTGAAATATGAATGTCTCATATGATTGCTAATTAGTCATATCAACTTTTGGTATTACCTAAACACACAGCCCGATTATAAAATAATTCGTTAGTTATGCAAACAGTTTACTTACACTAATTATTCGACAAAAGATTTTTTTTTCTTTATTTAAGGAGCTTTGTAAATTTGACAATGTCGCTCCGTTAAGATAAACCATTATGTAATTGAAATCTAATAAAAGGAAAACATAAGAATTAAATGCTAGTAACAATCTATAGCACGGTTTAGCCTCTTCTGACTTTGGTTGGAGTAGCCAGGGCACTGTTGTATCTACCTACTCCGTTGCGATTACATCCAAACAATTGCGCCCTAAAGTCATCCGTTCCGGGCACACTCCGCTAAAACGTGAACAACATCCTCAATAACTCCGCATTCTTCACACAAGGGAGATTAAACCCATCAAGTATTTAAACTTTTTCGTCGGAATGTCACTCGAACGGAGTCTGAAAGCCGATACAATATTTAATCTACTTAGGGAACAGTTATCAGACCAAGGCACCACCAGACAAAAGATTCATTGGGCATTTTTAATAATCTCTCCTCTTCGAGTAGTTTTTTTCTACTTTAAGAGTATCAACAATTGAATTTATGTGTATTTCACATACATCTCAGACTTGGGGATAAACAAAAAGTTCCGCCTCCGATTTTTTTTGTTTTTTCTTTCTCATAAAATCGACTTCAAATTTTTGTTCTTCGTCGTTTATCATAAACACTTCCGACAAATAAATTTTATAGATTTAAGCTCTTTAAATTGTGCTAAAACGTAACTTCCGCAAGTAATATCAGGAAATTTTATCTTAGTCTGAGAAATTGTACTTGTACTGATTGTTAAAACATTGTATGATTCGTTTGGGGAGTTTACCAAATTAACTATGTTCTCTTTATCTGTCGAGCTAGACAATGCTCTTTTAGTTTCACTATCTTTAATGTAATCGCTATTCTTCTGATCTTTTTCATCTCGCTCATTACGGGTGTTTCTGTATTTGTTGCGTGATTGTTCTTTTCTTCTTTTTCCGAGTTGAGTATTTGCGTTTTCAACTTTAGTCTTGGTGATTAGTGAGATCACATTCCTTTTCTTCCTTTCTTCTTGTTTTCTTTTAATTTCTTTCTTTTTAGCTTCTAGAAGTTTCTTCTTTCTCTTTATGTTATCTTCTTTTTCTTGTTTTTTCAAATCCTGTTCAGCAAAATAGGCTTTCATTTTCTTGCAAGTTATTCTATAGGGCATTATTGTAGTTTTTCGTTTTCTTGTCGGATTATTTAAGCTAGGTATAGTTAAGAAAGTTTCAATACCATAGGAAGTCTTCTTGATAGCTGAAGATTCATTAATTTCTTGACTTGTTGTTTTTATTTTACCCTTATCCTGAGTAGTCTCGTAGTTAGAAATTTTGTTATTTACTATTTCTATTTCTTCTTTGTCCTTAGTAGTGTTTTCAAGTATTGGAGTTTCCCTGGATTTTCCTTTTTCATCTTCGTACCAAGGTAAGGGAACAATATTATTAGTAATGTCAGTAGTATTACTTGATGGCGTATTTTCGATAACTGATGTGGCAGAAAACTGATCATGAAACTCAAATGTAACGTTTTCATTGTTAAGTAGCACTTCTATGTCGAATCCAGTTGAATTTATATCCTGTGGTGTACTCGTACCACCAAGCGCTTCGTCAAATTCCGTCACATGTGTCAAATCTGTTAAAACACTTCCTTTTTCTGAAATCAAACAGTGTTGTTGTGTTAAAAGTTCGTCGTTTTCAAAAATAAATGTCTTGCAAAAATGTGGTTTTATTGGGAATGCGATAAGGTCTGACGAACGTAACTGCGACCCTGAATGTATTTGTTTTAACGAGTCTCTTGTGTCTGATATATATGCAGAGTTTTCCTTCTCTGGGTGCTGATGATCATGCCAGCAGCTTTACCTTAGTCGCCTTTTGTTATATTATCTTACAATATTGAAAAAAATGCCCGGCGTACGGGGGAAGTCTCGCTTTAAAATGGCCGACTGTCAAAGTGTTAAGGAAGAAAAAAAGTCACACTATTAGCAACAAAATTAACATAAAGGTTTTCGAAACTCTACCACACTTGTAGGCACCCGTTAATCCCAGCCAACTTACCTATGATGAATTATGTCTAAAACTTGAGCAAAAGTATGTAAAGCCAGTTTCAACTGTTTTGAAAAATGCTAAATTTTGACAAAGGAATCAACAGAAACGAGAACATAGAAGATTACGTCCTGGAACTAAAAAAGTTAGCAGGAAAATGTGGATTCAAAGATGTGGAAGATCAAATTAAAGAACAACTTATTGATGGAGTGGCATCTACAATGATTAAATTTGAGTTTTTAAAAAGGTGCAAGCGAGATGACTCTGAAAAAATGTATTGACGTCTCACGATCTGTGGAAGCAGCATGTGGTTCAACAATCAAGGTAAAATAAAAAATAGGAAAACTATTTCTTCGAGAAACCAGAGTAGGCTGAAAGAAAAACAAGGCTGTTTTGCTGTGGTAAAGATAACCATTTCAAAGCTGCATGCACGTTGAGAAAAAAATTTTGCTCAGAATGTAATGAACGAGGTCACTTATTCAGAATGTGTTCTAAAAACAAACAACCCACAAGGCAAACTAATATGTTGGAGACAGAGACGTGTGAAAAGGAAATTAAGGAAGAGAAAATCATTGAAATAGATAACATATGTTAGATTATTCAAATCTTTACCTGAAAACGGATGTGTGACTACTTTTAAGTGATGTATTTGAAAACTTTAGAAATGTATGTTTGAAGACGTATGGTTTGGATCCTGTTCATTATTATACAGTATCGGAATTAAGTTTGGATGATATGCTAAAATTTACATAAGTTGAATTACAGTTGTTGACAGATTTCGAAAAGATAGCATTTGTAAAATCCAGTATTAGAGGTAGTGTATCTCAATACAGTAATAGATATGCTAAAGCTAATAATCCTTGCATGGAAGATTTCAAATCTGATGAACCTAATTCTATCTAACATATGTATGTGCTATCACGTAACAATTTGCATGGATGGGCGATGTCGCAATATCTACCCATATCTCAATTTGAATTGAATGGGAGACAAAACAAAAAATAATAAAAGGAAGCAAAAAGATATTTTTTCGCGACATGACATATCAACTACTCGATGATACTAATTCCATGATTAAATTTTGTAAAATTATGTTTTTAAATACATTAACCATTACACAGCAAGTAGTATACACAGCTATTGATAAATTGGGAGATGACATTTATTTAAAAGACTACAGAGGAACTCATAAGGGTAATCTTACTTTCGAAACTTTAATATTCGAATTTCAAAACTTCGAAAACAGTATATCGAAGTTTTAAATCGAAGATATATTTTTTTACATAACATTGTATGCGATCAATTTATTTTACATATGTTTCATTTTCCAGTTGTATTACTTACAATATTTTTTTATTATAGACATAATTAATATCGAAGTAACCTTTCTCCTATTATTGCAAACGAACTTATTTATCTGTAAGCATTATTCATAGAAATAAAAAACAAGTGTAAAAAAAGATGTCTATTAATTAAGGTTATAGACATTGGTTTATTTAGTGCTCGATTTTGCGCTACAAAATGTATTAACAGAAGCGAATCGCTGCAAAACCGACTCCACGTAGTCTTGTCTGCCCTACCCCTAGAGTGTAATTCAAACCCGCGTAGGCGCGGAAGGGCGAGGCGGCCCGCGAGCCGTTTTTGCTCGCCACCGCGGCTGAGGCTGGCCGGCCAATAAGCCGAGGCTGCGGTGTCGAGCGAGAATCATCTGCGATGATAAGCTCGCGTGGGACCGCCGAAGCCTGGCAGCGCCGGAGCCGTGACAGAAACAATGCATGCTGCATGCATGCATAATAAGTAACTGTTGTATAAACTTATTTGTCTTTTAATAACATAGAAAACGATTTTCTGGAAACTAATTCGTCTAAAATATGTTGAGGAATATTTAAAAACGTATAGATTTAAAAAATATGTTATTTGAAAATCAGAATATCAGCAATATGTCAATCATTTTTTCGGTCAAATGAAAATATGGAAAAGAAAAATGTGGCAAAACGTTTTCGCTATAACAAAATTCGCACTAAAAACATTCGAATTTAATATAGGTAACCCTCATAAGAACAGGCCAAGAAGAATGTCAGAAGAGACTGGGAAAAGTATTAATCGACCATATAAATTTATTTGAAAGAGTTGAATCACACTATACTCGTAAAGATAGCCAAAAGCAATTATCTGTGTGAAACTTTGAATATCTCTAAATGCATCGACTATATTTGGAATGGATAGATACGAACAACCAGTACGATAACATGCAAAGCAACTAAACGCCAATATGAAATAATCTTTAATGCAAAGTTTAATTTGTCCTTCCACAAACCTAAAAAAGATTTATGTGAGATATGTTCAATTTACCAAACTGCTGATGATGTAAGGAAAGAACAATTAAAAGCTGATTATGAAAAGCTCTTGTAAAGAATAGCAATTAGGCAAGGCAATTAAAGGAACTAGCAAAAAGAAACTTTTTGTTCAGATGACAGTGTTGTAGCATGTTTTGATCTGTAAAAAGTATTGAATATCCCTCATAGTGAAGTTGGCATATTTCATTATAAACGGAAGTATCCTGTATACAATTTCACGATCTATAATATCATAGAGAAGAAAAGTTACTGCTACGTCTGGCACTATCACATTGCGAAAAGGGGTGCGATAGAAATAGCAAGTTGTCTTTGGTCATTTATCCAGGTACACGTCGAATTAGGAATAAAAAATATATCCTTTTATTCGGATTAATGTGCAGGGCAAAATCGTAATCGTCTCGTATTCGCCATGTGTCTTTAGCAGCGAAGAAATTTAACATAAAGATAACCTATAGGTTTTGGAGAAAGGTCATAGCCAATCGGAGGGTGATTCTATGCACGCTGCTATTGAGCGTTCCAAGAAAAATATTCCATACTATTTACACACCTGACCAAATGTATTCCTTGATAGAGAATGCCAAAGTTACCGGACATAAAGTTACAGGTAAAACATATGACGCAAGCTGATTTCATAGATTTTAAAGAGTTAATAAAGGGGAAAAATTGGCTGAAAGACACAAATGGCGATAAAATGTACTGGAGCAAAAAAAAAAAAGAAGTATTTTTTTCTGATCATCATCATTCATCATTTCAGCCAATTGACGTCCACTGCTGGACATAGGCCTCCCCCAATGTTCTCCACACAGATCGGTCCTGTGCCTCCCGCATCCAATGGATTCCCGCGATCTTCACCAAATCGTCGGTCTACCTTGTAGGAGGCCTGCCACGGCTGCGACTTCCTGTACGTGGCCTCCACTCGAGGACCTTTCCGCCCCAACGGCCGTTTGTTCTCCTCGCTATTTGCCCTGCTCATTGCCACTTGAGGCATGCAATCCTTTGGGCTACGTCTGTGACCTTAGTTCTCCTGCGGATATATTCACTAATAATAATAAATGGATAAGGTGTACCAAATGTTGCCAGTGGACGCATGAGAAGTGTAATGATAATGCAGGACCTGACTTTATTTGCACAATTTGCCTTGAAAATTAATATATTTTAAACTATATTAATGTGAGACTGATTAGATATCATGAATATAATTATAAGCGTTGATTAATATTAGAATATAATTTAAGTTCAAGTACTGAATATCGTGATCTCAATATTCGTCCCCAGGACGTTATTTGGCGCTAAAATACACGTTCCTAAATTTTACAATTTCCTACTTTATTGTAAAAGTTATTATTGTAGAAATCTTAACAAAGTTATAGAACTGTTGATTATTTTTAATAATAAAGAAGTAGTTCTACCCAGTGTTTGGCGTTTTATTTATAATTTTAGCTATAATATTCATTTTCTATAGATTTTTTTACAAAAAGGGGACGATATTTGGCGACTATACCTTTTACCCCTTTTGATTCGAAAATAGAAAACTGGGTTTCGCAAATTCAGATTTTTGTCTAGTGTTACAGGTTTTGCATTGAATTTAATTAAGAATTACCCTTTGTGTAATGAAAATTATTTAATAGCCTATAATACATTAAAATCAGCACTTTAATAAAAAAAGAGTTATTGCAACAATTTTTATGAGAAAATTATCGAATTGGGAAAGTATTAAATCTAAAAATTCTATGCGTTGTCATTCAGTAGTGATATATTAAATAAAGATTACAAGCGGTGGAAAAAACAGTTTTTTCAATTGTATTATGTCGCGTCAGAGGCGAGCACAAAACTCGTGGACGATAAAATAAAGTATGCTTTGCTTCTCGATGTGATTGGAGATGAGGTGTATGAGACTTTCATACCAAGTGTATGAGACTTTCATACCAAGTGTATGAGACTTTCATACCAAGTGTATGAGACTCATACCAAGTGTATGAGACTTTCGAATTTGGTGAAAAAGACCCATCCCATGAAGACGTGTTTAGCAAATTCGATTCCTATTTTCAACTATTGGTGAACGAGACGCTCAATAGGCATCAGTTCTTTACAAGAACAAAGTGTTGAGGAACTTTTTTAAGTGAAGTAAGAAGACGAAGTACTTATTCCTTCGAAATTGTGAACGAAAGTGTGAAATCTCGCGTGTGTGAGAAAGGACGATAACAAATAACTTAAAAACCTTTCGGTATAATAATAAAAACAAATTATAAGGCGTGCTCAAGAAAGGTTTCACTACCCTATCCATCCACATTACAAAAGGTAACACTTAAATTAATACAAAGGACCTGAAAGATAATTCCGAACTTGAACCGAAATCTTGACCCGGTCGTGGGTTAGGTTAGGAATATGAAAAAATAATTCGTTTTTTTATGTGATAGGTGGCAGACGAGCAGACTGATCACCTGATGGCAAGCGATTTCCGCCGCCTATGGACACACTCACAAGTGCGCTGCCTCTCCTCCACCTTTGAGAGCTCGGATTTCGGGGTGGCTATTGTGGCCACCCCTGTACCTGATTTATTTCTGGATTACATACTACTTGAACTGTCCAAGACTCGGATGAAAAATTGTTTGAAGACATACCACTGGAATGACCTTGAACGTTGAATGATTTTGACTTCTGGACTGTCCTTGACCTGCATAATGACCTTGAACTCTGCCTCGACTATGACCTCTATTGTAACCTCTCTGCATGACTCGCTGACCGTGATCAGATTGGAATCTTCCTTGAGAGCTCTGTTGTCCTTGATTATATCTCTGACCATGCCAACTTGAGATGGCCCATCTTTCCACAAATAAAACACTGTGCTAATGTTTTTGTTGAAAATGTACTCACATTGTTTTTCTTGTCTGAGTCGCTAGTAGTCATATTTTTCTCTTTTATTTTTGAACGGACATAATCAACTGTTTTAGTTCCTCTGGAATTACATCAAGAAAGTCTCGGATGTAGCTATAGCTCGGTGGTAGGGCTCTGAGAAGGTATCTCAGCTTTTCAGGTTCATCAATTTTTCCACCGGCCGCTTTGAATTCATTTATGGTTTTCTCGAAGTCAACAAAAAAAAATGTTATTCCCCTCAGGCCATCCATCATAACGAAATTGTATAATGTTTTGTAAAGTTTCATTTCTAGCAGTTTCTTCTCTAAATTTACATTCTCTTTCTGGTGACATTGGTAAGTATCTAGACACAGAATGTACATGTTCGAACATTTCTGGGTCCCTTGTTTTTTTTTATAGTTTCTAGATAACAGGTCTGCAAAATGCATCTGTTTTCCTGGGATATAAACTAATTTTAAATCATTCTTAAGTAGTTTTAATTTGAGCCTTTATAGTCTCACTGACCTTATTTTATTCATTGGTTTATTGACAATGGAAGTAAGTAGCTTGTGATCCGTATGAACAATGATTGGAACACCGTAGACATAGCGATGAAATGTTTGTGTAGCAAAATAAATAGCTAGTAATTCTTTTTCAGTCTGACTGTAATTTACTTCTGCATCATTTAAAGATCGTGAAACACAGGCAACCAACTTTCCATCTTGAATCAAACATGCGCCTAAACCACTTTGAAAGGCATCAAACTGAAGTACCACTTGTTTCTGTGGGTCAAAGTGGCTCAGAGCAGGAAGCCTGAACTATCTTTTCTTTAATTAAATCAAAACAATTTTGGTGCATGGGGAGCCATTCAAAGTTTACACCTGTTTTAAGTAATTTACACAGAGGTAACATGATATCAGCCATATTTGGGACATACTTTCTGATATAATTGAGAGAACCTAACACTTTTTGCAACACTTTTTATTTTTAGGAGGTTGTAAATTTAATAAAGGCTGCAAGGATCCAGAATTGCTGATAGGAATCAGGGTCTATTTTCATACCTGCTTCACTAAACAATTGACCAATATATTTTACTTCTCTTAGCTTTTACTGTATTTTTTCTTCTTTGAAAATTTAAATTCAAATTAAAGAACACAAAAAAGTTAATGATTTTTACAACTTAATATTTTTATTTGTAGAAAGATGGATGCATGATATGGAACGTTTGAACTGTCCTATTCACCTTCACATGCTGAATGGACTTAAGAACATTCTGAACAATGTTTATTCTTTGGCAATCAGGACCTTAAATTGTTGGACTTCGTGTACAATTTTGTAGCGTCATAATTAATTTATGATGCTTTGATTTTGACAGGTTCGGTAACTGTCCCAAGTCCAGCGATTGACATAACAAACAGGTCCGAAAATATTATATGGGCATCTACTTTGCCGAGCACTTCAAGTGGTAAGGTACTTTTAATTTGACTTTTTAAACTACCTATGAGCCATTACGCGTATCCTCTAAGTGCAGTCAGCGAACGTAATGGTGTTTGCAGTTCGCCAACAAGCGCGTGCGTGCACAAGTGAGCGCAGCGATTATGTAACTATCGAACACCAGAAAATTTGATGACCGTACCTATTACTTTTATTGTTTGAAATTCTGATTACACACAATTTTTGTGTATTTCAAAATATATGTGATTTTTTAAGTGTGTTTTTTGAAAATGCCCTTATGTATTAATACATCCTATAATTTTTTTCAGGTGTTATACCTGCTAGAAACCCTCTAAGTGACATTACAAACCAGCCTGCTATACATATTGCGGATTCTTCAAATTCGACCACTTCTAGAGGTAAGCTAAATACATGTTTGTCTATTTTAGGGATGGAGGTACGGTCAACAAGCTAAACAGAACCCCTGTAAGATACTTTGTTATTCACCTGTCGTCTTCTTCATAAGTGGTGCCCTTTGATATTGTGTTCCAAACAAATCTACCTTACTTATTGTTGTATTTGTTGTTCGAGAACAAATGACAACAAATGAAAGTACACCTTTAGGTATTGTGCTACAAGTGACTGCTGTAAATGCTGAGATATTTATACTAGGTTTAAACGCTAACATAATTTTGAAGCTGACTGTACCTACCACAATACTTATTAATTATATAAAAATATTACAGGTGCATCATCTAACTAAGCCAAAGTCCAAGCCGAAAACGACTAAAATGCAGAATAAACCAAGGACTGAAGAGGAATATTTGATGAGAAAAATAAATAAATTACAATTAAAAAGGGACACTTGAGGCACACGCTTAAAAAAGGCATTAAATCTCTCGGAAAATAAAACATTCCAAAATGTAATAAAACAATTTACTACAATTGCAGCTATGTTCACCATGATACAATTTCGGGTAGGTGGTAAATCTAAAATGGCCCAGAGATAGAACCAGAAGAAATTATGGCGTTGACCATGTACAAAAGAAGTCCTAGGGCTTATAGATGGCTACAAAAAAAATGTTTTGCCAGCCTCAATGACACTGCGCAGGTTGATAGCACGGGCCAATTTAAAACCTGGTATTAATGAAAATGTATAAATTTATGCAACTAAAACAAGGTGTTATGAAGATGAAATCGGACGAAAAACTCTGTATGCTGCTTTTCGATGAAATATCTATTGCTCCACATTTAGACTATAATTTAAGAAATGATGAGATAAGTGGGTTTATGGCAAATGGCAAAATAAAACAAAAAAAATTGGCAGATCATGCCCTAGTTTTAATGGTTAGGGGAATTCAAAAAAACTATAAGCAACCTGTGGCTTAAACATTTTGTGCAGGTAGCACAAATGCAACAGAACTGTCTATGCTTATAAAAGAAATTATTTTGTGTCTTAGCCACAGTATGCGACCAGGGCTCAACTAATGTAAGTGCCATTAATTTATTAATAAATGAAACAAAAAGAAAATATTTCCAAAAGGAAGAAGAACAAAAAACAGACACCTTCGAAATAGACAACATGGAAGTGATTCCACTGTATGACCCACCACATTTCATTAAAGGAATAAGAAATAATTTAATGAGTAAAAATTTGAAAGTCTTGCTTGATGGATCTGTCAAAGTAGCAAAATGGGAGCACATTGTCAAGTTGCATGAAGAAGATCCTGCCTATAAAGGAATCAGATTAATAAAAAAAAATAACAACTCAGCATATTAATCCTGACATTCAGAAGATGAGAGTTAAATATGCGACACACGTACTAAGCGAGAAAGTTGCAATGGGATTTTTAGATTAGATTATTATTATAATAAATCTTTTACGCAGATAAAATTGCGGGTGTCCAGTATTGTAAAATAAACATATTAATGTTTGTTATTATGTATTACTATTCTTAATGAATATTGTCCTTTTTTTGGCAGAAAAGAAGATACTTCCTCTATAATGCACGCAGACTGCAGATGTTATATTATTTTTCGACCAATTATTTGACTCGCTAAATGGGAGCTTTGAAAACTCCGAGAAGCGGAAAAAGTTTGTTGTTTCCTGTTGCACCTGACTCGGACCATGCCACAGTTTGAAGTAAAGTAAAAAAGATTTTGCATTCGATGAAGTTCATTAGTAATGAAAAACTTGTGACGATACATACAATTAAGAATTTTATAACTATTTGTAATGTGGAATACTTGATACAAAAACTATCTAATGATTTATAAAATTAAATCTGTTTGGGAGGGGACATTTCAACCAGGACCCTCTGGAGAATTTCATTGGGGCGATTCGGAGCCATGGGTGTAGGAATACAAACCCAACAGAAGCTGGCTTCGAATCGTCCTTTGCTGCATTATTGATTAATAATTTAAGTGGCCAGCACTCCCCTGGGTCAAACTGTGAGGAAGATGAATGCCCTGCACTTTTCAAAAATATGAAGGTGTTATTTAAAAATGTGAGATGTGGAGAAAGTCTGTAATAAAATAAGGTGAACTCTTTTGTATATGCGCTATGGAGATTAACAAAAATCAGTACTAGAAAAGTGGCCATTCTGGCATATCATGGATATGTGGGAAATGTGTTGAGATATGGGATCCTGTTGTGGGGGAATTCATATCATATTAATCGAGCATTTATAGTGCAAAAACAATGCGTGAGAGCAATTTGTAACATTGACTCTCGAACCCCTTTTAGGGAGCTAAATCTCTTAACAGTACCCTGCTTGTATATTTACGAAATATGCGTCTTTGTGAAAAATAATTCAAATTTATACAAAACGCGAATGGAAACGCATAATACAAGAACAAGATACCCCAACAAACTGATGCTAAACACAATAACTACAAAATTGAACAATATGAATAGTTATCAAATGTCAGTCAAAATATTCAACAGATTAAGCGATGAGCTGAAGTCTTTACCGTTGGGAATGTTCAAGAGGAGATTGAGAAGCTGGTGATACAAAACTGTTTCTATTCTGTTAATGAATTTTTTGAATCTTTTAGAAAAGTGTAATTTATTGATTTTTAATGATTGTTTAAATTTTATTATATTAATAGATTATTTTAAAATACTTTAATTTTGCATGTCAGGTTCTGAAAAAATGTGTGAAACTCCATTATGTTTTAAGATCATCATGTACCACCTTTTAAGCGAAATAAATATTATTCTATATTCTATTCTATTCTGTGGAAAGTAAGCCCATTCATACAGAATTATTAGAAATAGAAGAAAATATATTTCAAGATTTTCAAGAAAAAATTAATAATCCTAGACTCTAGGATTATTAATTTTTTCTTGTGTGTGGCATATACTCTAGGACCTAGAGTATATGCCACATTACAATATGTATATATGTAGGATTTATTATTCAATTTTTAATTTAAGTTCAGAATGACAGGATGCGTGTATCGGAACGATGATGTGTGTGAAAGGGATGCATGACAGGACGATTCGATGACTCATTCTCTCGAGCCAACATGGCGTAAGCTGTAAAACGTAGCTACCAAAAGATGTGTAATTTTTAAATAAATAACGAAGTGTTCGCATAAAAAGAGTTTTCCTCAAACATCCCGACCCACAACTGCTCGTCCGTGATAATAAATTCTGCCGGATCTGGATGTTTGCCGGAATTTTCAAAGACGACGACGAGGACGCCACGCGGCACGAGGCGCAACGTGGTAATTTCCACGACGCTTTCTCCATATGCTTATGTTATGTGTCCTGTCTATGTAAATTAATTTTATGTGGTCAATAAATGTTTACTTACTTACACTGCCCACGCCTGATTCTTCTAATTCGGATCTCATTGGCAGACTTGCCTGGAGAAAGGATGTTCGTCTCGCTGACCAATTTTGGGCTCGCGGGGTTAAAAAATACCTGCCCGACCTGTTGCCGCGAGGCCCATCATCCCATTCAGATAATTTAAAGATTGGAGATGTAGTTGTAGTCTGTGATGGGAATTTGCCACGTGGAGTCTGGCCTCGCGGTAGAGTCGTGCAGGTATTCCCCGGCAAAGACGACGTTGTGCGAGTGGCGGACGTAAGGACCAGCGCAGGGGTCCTACGGCGACCTGCGCGTAAGTTAGCAAAGCTGGACCTATCGATATAGCTTCGTTGGTACGACCTTCGGTTCTTACCAGGTGGGAGAGATGTTGGCGATAGATCAGGTAACCCTGTTGCTAGGTGACTGTTGACTGTCGTGTTCGTAGCAACGGGGTCTAAGCTTATATGAATAATTATACTCTTTGTATTTTTTGTATATTTTCTGTGATCTTATGTGATTTTTAATAAATAGGTTTTTGCCAAATTATATTTTTGATTCCGTAGTCAAAAGTGATCTCGCACTAAAAGAGCAAATCCACAGTTGTTGTCAGTCTAGTAGATTAAATAATGAATTGTTGGTAATAATTGACGAATGCTTAGAAAGAGCAAAAACTGAGAGTACTCCTATGCCTACAATTTATGTAGTCTACAGGGCTAGATTTAGTAACAAAGTCACCAAAATATAACAATATAAAGAAAATAATGTATAAGTTACGTAATAAAGAACTGAAAACTAAAATGTCCGATTTTAAAAATTAAGAAATGTTGCTCTTCCTGGCGTGTACGTAATTTTTTTGCTTGCTGATTACAGGGGAAAAAGGGAAAGACTATTATTATGTGCTACTGAAGAATCTAAGAAATTCGCAAAACAGCAAAGCATGTATTTTGCGATGGGGCATTTAAACCGCTGTTTAAACCCATTAAGCAGTTGTACACGTCACATGTTGATTTGGGCAGCAATAATACACATACCAATATTATACCAGAAGGGAATTATTCGGCCGAATATTCGGTTCGGTACATTTTCTCTAACTATTATTTAAACTGCGTCTTATTGAAACTTAGTAAATAGATGTATTTTGTTAACCGCATTTCGATTTTTATACAAAAATAGGAAAAAATAAAAAAAAATACTTAGAACTCAATTTTTTTTATCAAACCCATACGTCGAGTATCAATGGATAGGTCTTTAAAAAGATTTTGAGGTTTTTAATTTTTTCTTAACTTAATACTTTGCGCAGGAGACGCTCCCAAAGTGGTGAAATGTTGAAGAATCTGACAGATGATGACGAAACACAATGCGAAGAAGACGATGAAGAGATGGTAAATAATTCACAACCGTACTCAGAATACGAAAAAATTAAAGCTGTGCTGAAAAGCTCTGCCCCAAACACTTTGCAAGAGACGGAACTTAACAACATATTACCCACAGTTTTAGATATACAAGGTTGTAAATATTTTGGCCAACTTAAATCAAATAAACTGCTGAGATTTAATTTTAATGACAGATTAGTAATTATGCAAAACATGCTTGATTTGCTTAAAAAATAATCTGAAAAAATGTTAGATGAAACATGAATGTATATATCAGTGGCGAAGAGTCCATACAACCCGATTCCCGTCGGCTTCCCTTACGAAAAATCGAATCTATGGGCCAACGATATTTTATCTGTTAAATTCACTTATTGTCACACTTACATAGTTCAAATAGTTTGAATTATAGACTTAACGCCTACAAAATTTGATGAGCAACGCAAATAATGCAGGTGGCAAGCCGGTAAAATACCGAGTTACTTCTTCATACTACAAATTCTCATACTGAGCACCTGTCCTTTTCATTTTTGTGTATAGATCGTCATGTTCCGTCTCGTTTTAGCACGTGCAAATTTACTTGGAAATAACTCGATGCCTATCGGCTTGTTATAGAGATAGGTTAATTAGCAACGCACAGGTGCAAGCGAGAAAGAAGTACAATTGTAATGATTCCGAATTAAGAATGAATGTAGCACGGTATTAAATCATGACAGGAGCGTACTATATTTTTATTTCCCTTGCTTTTTAGTTTTTATTTAATGGCGGATAATGCTAATTGTAAACAAGTTGTTGCTTTCGTTTTGTCGAATTTTATTTGTTTTGGTGTTGAATTGTGGTGAATTGGATTAATTTTTGTATTGTGTGTTGTGCTGACGTCATCTTAATGTCGGTCGTCGGTTAAAAATGTCATTAATACTGATATATTGTTGTCGCACAGATTGTTTGCTATCGAACAAGACTTCGTTCTCTAAGTTTTGAAAACAAAAAAACGTAGTAGAATTAGGCCGCGCCAATCAAAATATATTTTTTTTCGACTTTAACATATGACCGTGGGGTAGCCACGCGTCGGCATGAATGGGCCGGTTTGATCGTAGTGGTACCACGACCTCACAGAAAACCGGCGTGAAGCAGCACTGTACTGTGTTTCGCTGCGTGAGTGGGGGTACCGGAGGCCCAAGTCGGGGGAAAGTGGGGTTTAAAGGTTGGCAGCGCACTTGTGACTCCAATGATGTCACGGGTATCCATGGGCATGCTGAGCATTTTGGTAAGTTAATTTCATATTCTGGCTTCCCTTTTGAAAATATCCACCCTTCGCCACTTATATATATATATATATATATATATATATATATACCTAGCTTTATATATAATTAGATAGTTGCACTATCGCATTAGGCTAAGCCCTGTAAAGATAGCGTAAGAAGAGAAATAAATAAATAAATAAATTTGCACAACCAAGAAAGAAATACCGTCAAATGTCAGATTAAAATAATTGCAAAAATTAAAATCCGTCATTTATTTAATTTTAACTTTAGACGATAGTTTTTGTTTGAGCCTTTTTGAAGGTACCTGCTTGTCACTACATACATAACGTAAACATTATAAACTAAACCAATAAATCCTAAATCCTATTTATAACATTGTATATATAGTGTCGTCCTTGCGAATTCACTCAGGGGACAACAGGATATATGTCCGCGAGTTCCGATACCGCGTTAATAGTGCGCAGGGCGCGCGTGAGCGGCGCCTCGGCCAGCACCGGTCAGGCACACTAAGGTTTAAGTGCTCCAGTACTTCTGCGTTGTGTATTCGGCCCCTTAGCACCTTACCGATATAGCCGACCAGCGCAAAAGTTCTCCTAACCCTGAGCTCGTTGTATCCCACCATACCCAAAACAAAAAAATTAGCTGTTTTTGACTAGCCCGACATCTTAATTTAGGTACTTTCTAACACACAAAACAGGTAATTTTCGTAACCAAAAAAGAGATACCGGTAAATGTCAGGGGTTAAGTTAGTGACTTAAATGTCGACTACAGCGGCTTAGGTGGCAACTGGACCACAATATTCTCGACCACTGGACGAGTTGCCTATTCTTCGAAAATGTTAGTGGTCAGGTCGGCCACTCGGCCATGCGATTCTCGGCTCATGGTCGAGTGGCCACCTTATTAAAACTGTTAGTGGTCGACTCAACCAAACATCTCATTTGACAATATTCTGAATATACAAAATATTTTGTAGGTTACATGCACGTAAAATGTAAGTATGTAAAATTAAAGTAAATATACATCATGTATTCGCTCCGTGCACGATTACAGCGCCAACTAGCGTCCACAACTTTGTGGGCTCTGTCACATTGACATTTAGGTCGTGTATTTGTGAAAAAATATCGAAATGAAAAAATAACAAATATTTTCGACTCATAAATTGTTGTGATACCACGATTTGGGTGGAAAAAGGGTTTTTAAATCATTTTGGTCATTCAAATCAAATGAGGTAAGTCCAAAAAGTGTGTTTAATTTTGATTGTGTCAGGGTTTGTTTACTTCATTTATAGTTGTAGTTTTACAGTAAAACAAAAAGAAAAAGCTACTTTAATGGTTTCATTATATAACAGTAAATATATTTAAATGTTCCTGTATCGCTAGTAATAAATTAAATATCGTTTTCAGATCGAAATGAGTATTGTTTTGAAGACCGGGTTTGTGAGTGTTACTCACAATATCAAATTCCAACCACAAACCGTATTTAAAGGAAAGTTGTTGGTATTGGCTGGACATGTCCGAGATGTAGAAGAATTAAGAACAAAACAAGGGCAGAGTTCAATAATTCACGCTCTCATCATAAGGCAAACATCTATTACTTTGCCACCTTACAAAACGGTTTTAAATGTAAGTGATTATTTCCGTTTGAACTTAATACTTAGTTTGATCGAGTTTTGATAGACGTAATATTCAAATATTAATTTGATTGCAGGTAAATACAGCACGAGTAGTCACAAGTGTGAAATGTAATTGTGTTTACAATCAAAGTGGTAAATGCAAGCATATCGCTGCTTTGATCCACTTTATAAACCATGAAGAGAGCCTGTCAAAAACATGTCACGAACAACAGTGGGGTAAGCCAAGTGCACGCCAATTTGCCAAACAAAAATATTCCAAAGGGAGATATTTTGATGAAATGTTTCCAACAAAACAAAAAATATCCTATGAGCCAATGACAATAGATCTGTCAGACTTAGCAGAACACTCAGCTTTAAGATCTGTGATGGAAGCCTCATCTCAAACGGAGGATACATTTATAATAAAGGATGTAGTAGAGACAATAATAAAACATACAGAATCAAATTTGGTGAGAGAAGACTGCGAGGCATCCGTAATCAGTTTTTTAATTTTCAAAGATGAATTTGAAGTATATCAGGCTGAATACAAACTGGAAGAACAATTACAACAGTTCTATGAGAAAAACATTCAGATAAATGAAGAAACCTTAATTAATGTATGTTGTAAAACAATTGAGCAATCGAAGTGTGAAGACTGGTACGCTAACCGGCGTTTAAGAATATCAGCGAGCACAAACGTTCACCATATTAAAGTGCAAAAAACTAAAACCACTGAAAGTCTAGTTTCAAGCTTTTTACACCCACGAAAAATTGAATGTGAGGCAACAAAATATGGTTTAAGAAATGAACAGCACGCTTTGCATGAATATGAAAAATTACATTCCTGTAAGGTTAAAAAAGTTGGTTTAATCATAAGCAAATATCAACCTTGGCTTTGTGCCAGCATTGACGGGGTGGTCATTGAAAATGATTGTATCTTATCAAGACTAGTTGAAATCAAATGTCCATTATCATGTTCAAAACAACCTGTGATAAATTATAATGAAAAGATGTGCAATGTCAAGTATTTAGAGTTTGTAAATGATAGATTAGAGTTAAAAACACAAAAACCATATTATACTCAAATTCAGGTACAGATGTATGTAACTGGAATGACCGTTTGTGATCTTTTTGTGTACTCGCCTGTAAAACATGGTAGCTGCACAGTGCGGGTACACCGTGATGAAGCATTCATTAAACATGTAATTTTGGTTAGTGAAAGATTTTACTTTGAACATTATTTAAAATCATTATATTTAGAAAGTACTTGTGAAAATGATAGTAATAATAATAAAACTGAACAACCAAAACGTAATTTTACTGGAAAAAATATAATCAATGTGATGTAGGTTGGATAAAAAAAGTAAATAAGTCATACAAGTTATTTTATTATTAATGATTATAGTGATAAAAACATATATATTACGTATTTATGATTTATTTATTGTTGTGATTTAAGTTTGACTGAAAGTAAAAATAAGTATCATTTAATTATTTTTGTATTGTTATGCATAAAAATATGAATAAACAGATCATTATTTTGTTGGAAATATTAATAAAGAAATATTCACAGAGACACATTCTTTTTTTTAAATATCGGGGGCTGTAAATTTACCAATACACAGCAGATATGTACAATGTCATCGATGCAGTAAAATAAATTTTCAGGAATTTTGTTCAAAATTTGGTAAACTCTTAATCTTTGCATTATCCTTTCGACATGAATTCTTACACTGGCAATATTATATGTTTCTTGAGTCTCTTCTGTAGAAAATTCCCTCTTATTTTTGAGAAAGGGAGGCATAACAATCTTCACCTCTTTTCCACTTCTATCTATAACTGTTTTTATTTCTGGAAAACCTTTATCGGCTAAAACAATGTCGCCATCATCCAAATAATCGATCAATCCGGATTCTGTCGTCATTTGCGAATCACTTTTTCTTCCACCAGCCACTTTAGACTTAAAAGAAATGAAGCCTCCAGGAGTAATACCTATGAGCAACTTAGCAGTAAATCCCTTCTTGTAATGTGAATAACAATATACACGATTATCTACTGAAGCCGGAACTTCTATCCTGAACTCAGTGCAATCTATTATCACTCTTGTATTACTGTATTTTGGACGGAAACAGTCTGGCATTGTGGCTTGAACAGTATCTTTATTTGGCCAAAAAACAAAATTAGCTGTTGATTTAGCTACATTTTCTAAAGTTGTATAGAAAATCCTTGAGATTGTTGTTCTGTGAACACCAAACAAGACGCTTAGAGCCGAAAATGTCATGCCAGTTTTAACTTTTATTAAAAGAATAAAGAGTCTATCTTCTTTGGAAATACTGTATTTGTGACTGATTGTTAATGTTTTTAATAATAATCGAAAGTTGTTGAATGTCACACCTGCGAGATCCATAAGTTGCTCATCATTACGGATCGATGAAAACCCAGTAAAATCTGATTTTTCGGTTGAAGTTGTCATATCTATATATGTTTTTTGAGGGGTATTACATTCGTTGTCCTTCATTTTTTTGTAATTTTTAATATAAATAGTAGAGTTGTCTATTTCTGTTTGTATTTCAGCATCACATACTTGGTTATAAATATATCTATTACATGTAAATGTTTTTTCTGCATTGTTAAATTTCGAAAATATATCAACTTGACATTCCTGATCACATTTTAAAGTCATGTCTACTTGATGAAATGTTTCAGATGAGTGAATAATTTTTTGGTTGGTTGGTATGGTGTTAAATAATTCATTCTTCTTTCTCTTTTTCATTAAACGTTTGTACCGGGACATAGCTGCAGATTCATTTGGTATTTTTGAACGATAGATTGAAGGAAATATCGTCGGTATATAACTGGGACTGGCTGACTCGTCTGATTTCTTGCCACCAATAAAATGAGCACTGCATATTAAATCATTTGGTCTTGGGTACCATGGCAATCCATCAGCACTGAAACAAAGTTGAATTTAAATAGGTAAAATGGATTCTTTGATTAATATCAAATACAGGATTTAAATGTGGTTATGATGTTACTTACTCAATTCTTTTGACGGCAGCTATCCATTTCTTGCATTGTTCAAGTTTCCAAGTAGCTCTTGGGAATCGGTAAAACTTGCATTTACTATTTCTGCCAGTATTCTTGCAGTTTACAACACAACAACTACTGTGACTCATTTTTGTTAGCGGACTAATGAAATTAATTAATGATATTAAAATGTATTATGTAGAATCGCTTTGCCATTGACAGATACATACATCTGATGACAGAGCTTACATTATTTCTACTTTTGACCACCATGAGCGCTGCGATAGATTATGTTACCCCCACCTAGTACTTCGCACCCAGCGAATAACTACTTGTTGGCAAATTTAAATCTACACTGGCCAGCAAATAATCCAGCTGATTTTCATACTTACGTGCCTGCGGATATTATTTATGTGAAATGAAAGTTATTTTATTAATGTTGTAACTTTTATTATAATGTTATTCACTTTATACATAATATAATAATACTCAATAAGTACATTTATTCAATACCTAGGCTTGTCTCCTTTTTTCTTATCAAACAAAACATCGAAACATCATTTTGACAGGTCACTGACGTTTCTAATCATAAAATTACTCTGGTAGCAAAAACTCTCCAAGATATCAAAATTCAAAAATCATTTTAAAAACATAGACCTCCAAACATACGGCCCAAACCATGACGACCGCCTACATAGTAGGTGCATGCTAGCATGTTACCATAGATTCAGATCTGTAAACTTTTGTGCAATAAAGAGTGTCGAGTACAGACTCCTTGGGTCTCTTTACTTTTTTATGTTTTTACTTATATTGACAGAAGTTGTCATTGCGTTTTTGTTTCTCTCTTGGCATAAAAAATTTTGCTTGGAATTTTGGTTATTTGATTTGTATTTTAATAATATTATTTCACTATTTTTATGCGCGTTTTCTTTCGTCAGCCACATTTTGGTCCTTCTTCGCTCGGAATTCGCTTTTTGTGATGGGAATTTGCCTCGCAGTGTGTGGCCTAAAGGTCGTATCGTAAATGTGTTCCCAGGCCTGCGATGGAATCGTGAGAGTGGTGGATGTGGCTACCTCAGGTGGAGTGTTAAGGCGTCCAGTTCGAAAACTGGCATTTATTTCTTAGATTTAGTTTGTTGCAACAGGGAGTCTGTTCTCTTCATTTTTTGGGTTGCGTAAGGTCTTTTGGTCCCTTACGGGGAGGGCCATGTCGAGTACAGACTCCTTGGGTCTCTTTACTTTTATATGTTTTTACTTATATTGACAGAAGTTGTCATTGCGTTTTTGTTTCTCTTTTGGCATAAAAAAATTATTATAATACATTGTCAGTCTCGCTCACGCAGCTGTCTACGAAAGACGTGTTTCCGAAACTTCAATTAACCTATCATTTCAAAATCGACCTTATCTGTTACCGAATAAGGTGTACTCCAGGACGAGCCTGCTTTTGCATACGCTTTTCGACCCGTGGCATCAAATAGACTGTGTGTAGTATACGCAAAAAACAGCGATAATGCAACGTACTCCGAAGTCTGGACATATGTATTCAACTCATCCGAACCTTTCTATGGAGACACAAGAAGATGAAGAGCTTATCAGAAACATCAACTTAAGGAAATAAAAAATCCTCATTTTAAGGATTTGGAAGACTCTCTTAAGAAATCCCTCAAAGAAATGTTGAACTCGGAGATTGAAGAATTAAAAATTCAAAACAGCCTGATAATGGATACAAATAATGAAATACTAAAGCTGCTGCAGCAAAATGCTTCAAACCATAAAGAATTAAGTGAAAGGGTAGTCACACTAGAATCAAAAAATACGGTTGCTTTAGATCGTATAAATGAGCTCGAAACACAATTAAATAATATACAGAAGAAAATGAACAAAAACATGATTGAAATTAGAAACCTTCCTAGGGAAGACAATGAAGATCCTAAAGAGCTCGTAAAACACTATCTGTGACACTCTTGAAATAGAACATATAAAAGACGCTAATATATACAGAAGAGGTAAAAAAAAACGCACCAATCATTATAGAATGTAAACAAGAAAAGGAAAAAGAAGAATTTCTTAAAAGTGTCAAGAAATACAAACAATGTAAAAAAAGGGGACCCGTTTAAATACTGAAAAGCTCGGGCTTCCTGGAACAAAATCTCGAGTGTATATATCAGAATGCTTAACGCCTTTAATCGAGAAAATTACTGGCTTCCGGTCGAGACCATCGTTAAAAATGGAGACTATAAGTCTGGCTGGACATCCCGAGGGAACGTACTACTGCGTAAAGATGATGGGTCAGCCGGCAATAATATTAAAATTCACTCAAGCAACTCGAAGATTTATCCTCAGTATGACTATCTACTGTCAGGTATCTCCTAAACATCTTTTTTCGTGTTTTTTATATCACTTAGCTAGTTGTATTTTTTTGGCTTCTAGAAATGAAGCAAACCCATTGTAATTGGCAATAATTGTAATTATGTATTATTATATACTTATTTTTTATCAGTTATACTACGCAACTATTTAATGAACCGTTATAATATTATATTTATCGTTAATCGCACTCTACCCATGTTAAGTCAATACTCAAAACTTAAAGTTGCTCCATACTGTTTTTATCGCGTTTATTATCGACGAAAACTATACTACAAAACTATCTCATCTTACACTATATATTTTTTTTATGATGGATAGTGATTTAGAAGTAATTATCACCGAGGTGGACAATAATGTCACCATTGGTGAATCAGTTTTTGCTGATGATCCAGAAACGCTTTCACAATACAAATGTAGTGGTCAAATCACGCTAAATGTTATTGTACAGAATATTAGGAGTATAAATCGAAATTTTGAGGATTTTAGACTGTTTCTTGGACGCACCAGTATAGACTACGATCTTATATTTTTGACCGAGTGTTGGTTGCCGAATTCTGGTACATTGCCGGAGTTTGAAGGATATCGTTCTTATAACACCCTCAACCACATAAACCAAAATAGCGGTGTCGTCGCATATGTCAAAAATAATTTAGAAAATATCTCAGTATATGAGCCCGATCTGGTGGATGCGGACTGCCTTGTGATAAAGATTGGCACAGATTATGCTTTTATTTGTATCTATAGGTCGCCGTCATTTGTATCAATAGATAACTTCCTCAAAACGCTGGACCAGTTGCTGGGTAAACTTAAATACACGCCTAACATAATTTTAACCGGGGATATCAATATTGATATAAGTTTTAATAGTGATGATTCTAGATCGGATGATTATCTGGATCTGCTATCTACTTATTGCCTATTACCCAGCCATACGCTACATACACGCCTTAATAAATGTCTTGATCACAGTATTGTAAAAACAAACAATGAACTCATGGACTGTTGTTTGTGACTCGGTAATTACCGATCATAAAAGTCTTTATTTATCCATACCACTCATTAAAAAATGCCTGTATTCACAATGTAAAATAATAAAGAAAGTTAATTATGCGAGCGCAAATAAATTGCTTGAGCTTTTTGACTGGAGTGAATTCCTGATGAATACAGATTCAAATATCGCTACAAATCATCTCATTGAAATTTTAAGTAATGTTACTAATAAATGCACAAATACAATAAAAGTACCAAATAGACGACGAACTTTCCAGCCATGGGTGACACCTGGGTTATTGAGGTGTATTAGGTTTCGCGACAAATTACACAGAAAGCATAAGAAAAATCCTACTGACCAAATTTAGAAGTAATTTATAAGAGGTACAGGAATCATTGCAATAGTATTCTACAAAACCTAAAAAATGAACACGACAAGTTGGATTTACAAGCAAACACTAAGGATATTAAGAAAACTTGGAAAACCGTAAAAAGGGTATGTAATATAAACTCATCAAAAAACACCCAGCATTTTTCAGAACTGATTAACTCAAGGTCAGAACCTCAACTCGAGATCAACTCCATTAACGATTATTTTATAAATGTTGGTTCAGAACTGTCAAATAAAATCTTGCAAAAACTAAATGTTACAGAAGGTGATCTAGTCACTAACTTTAAAGCAGATGATTCCTCTCTAAACTCTTTTGTGCTTATGGATACTGATGAGCAAGAGGTTTACAAGATGTCATGAGTCTTAAAAATACGAATTCAACTGGTCAGGATGGGATATCGTCAAAATTTATTAAAAGCTGCATCAACTCATTAGCAAAGCCCATAGCTCACATTATTAACATCGGTATGTCCTCAGGAAGGTTCCCTGATTTACTTAAGGAATCCGTGGTGGTGCCGATTTATAAGTCAGGGGATAGAGACAGTGTCACCAACTACCGCCCAATATCTCTTCTATCAACAATAGCAAAAATTTTCGAGAAAATTATAAATATTAGACTAACAAAACTATCTAGACAAGTACCAAATAATATCTAAGAACCAATATGGATTCAGGAAGAACAAATCTACTACGGACGCCATTGAAGCTCTTGTAAATAATATTGCAAAAAATCTTGATTCCAAAAAGAAATGTGTAGGTATTTTCCTGGATCTTGCTAAAGCATTCGACACTGTCTCTATTCCCCCTGTTAATCCGCAAGCTGGAAGTTATTGGTGTGCGCGGCACACCTCTGGACCTTTTAAAGATTACCTAAGCAATAGGTTTCAATCTGTAAAGATAGGAAGTGTAATTAGTGACAAACAAAAAGTGAATTTGGTGTTCCGCAAGGTTCTGTACTTGGCCCTACTCTCTTCTCAATTTACATAAATAACTTATGTAACACTAAACTTTCTAATTCTAACATTATATCCTTTGCGGATGATACGGTGATCCTTTTTCAGGATGATACATGGGAGAAAGTTAAATTAGCCGCTGAGGAAGGAATGAAAAGAGTTAAAAACATGGCTGGACTTTAACCTGTTAACACTAAACCTAACAAAGACTAAATACCTTACCTTTAGCATCAAAAATAATCTTCAACCTGACCCTAACTTTGTTTTGAAGGTTCATGACTTTGACTGTTCTGATAGATCTCACTGTGACTGTTTTGTCTTATCGGCTGCAACTAGCATCAGGTATCTAGGCATTGAAATAGATCAAAAACTAAACTGGAAGCAGCATACCACCAGCCTTAGAACACGTATTCGTAAGCTTATTCCAATCTTTAAAAGACTAAGAACCTGAAGGACCATAAAACAAATAAAATAGTTTATTTGGCCATATGTCAGTCCATGGCTGTTACGGCATTTCTGTTGGGGTGGCGCAAGTAAAAAGTATTCTTATTAAAGTGGAAAGAGCCCTGAGATGTATTCTGAAGGTGATAAATTTTAAGCATTTTAGGTATCCAACCACAGAATTGTACAAAGAATTATGAGGTCTTAAAACGTGAGACAACTTTTTATAAAAAACAAACGTTCTTCGACAGCATATATGTAAAGGACGAGATAATGCGTCCACAAGGAGAAAACATGAAGTCTACGAAGTTCCTGCAAGCAAAACGGTTTTTGCTAAGAGATTTCCTTTTTTTATGGCACCATTCTGTATAATCGCATTAGCAAAAAGTTAGAAATTAAAGACGTGACCAGATTTTGTTGCAATAAGCTATTGAAAACTTTTTGAGTAACATGGACTATAAAAAAACGGAAGAGTTGCTAGAAATAATCAAATAATTATAATTATATATACCATATTGTAATACAATATCTTACAGTAAATATACTCTGTCAATTAAGTCGTAAAAATAGTTGATTTTACTAAAGCCGCTTACATCATAAAGTATGGTAACCCCACAAGTTATAAAACATGGTAACTACGTTAGTTCCTCAGAAATCCGTTGTCGCGACTTTCTTGACACAGTTTACATGTGTAACAAGTTTTAGTATATACAAATAAACCTCATTATACATATTCTATCAAATAATTATATTAAATAAAGACTACAATATACAATAATTAAAAATAATATATTTATTTATATACTTATATGAACTTATATATATTATATATATATATATTAAGTTATATTTTCCTAATAACAATTATTGCCATATACAGATGATGCAGTAATCTATGTTATTTAAATAACTACATCATAGTTAAAACTACTTGTAATAATAACAAGAAAACCTGCATTATCTCCTAACTGTAAGTGTACTATGTGTTTACATTTTAACTCGCCATTCTTAACTGCTTCTATTATGCATCGTAACTTTTGCAAGTGTATTTAAAATGAGTCCTTATGGGAATTGATTTTATAAGAGCGTGTTATTACTCGAGCGCGATTCTTACCTAGGCCGTAACGCAGTCCGCGACTAGCACAGTATTAAAGATTATCGTAACATTGTATACGCCAACTTAAAGTATTTCGTTATTTCCTTTGATGCCACTCTTAATTAATTGTTAACTAGTGGAATATTAATTAAATAATTACTTTTTTTTTTTTTTTTTTTTACTAATCCTGTACAATGCCTAGTAACTAAAGTTTTACCTACTGTCTCGGGATGTTTTTTTAATATGTATATTTGTCTTTAGCAGATCTTGTTGCCCTGATCTCTTTAAACAGATGGGCAATATTAATCTATATCAAAAACAAAATGTTAAACCTATTAAATTATGAGAGTTTTTTTCAGTAGCATAATAACTTTTAGATAAGCTGGTATACATTGTTTTACTTTTTTGAGAAAATAAAAAAGTAAAAAAATGGTTCATGTAACGTAACGTCGCTACGTACGTTTCTGTACCGTTTCTTCTACGCACGCATACCTTCCTGGGGGTCTAATTTGAAGTTAACTTTGAGACTCAATCAAACGTATTTGACGACGTTTCCTAATTTGAAGTGAACATTGCGTCGGTTGAACTCAACCGAAACTCTTTTGACACATCTCGTCCCAAACCCTAATTTGAAAGTACCAAACCGCTTCCGAAATATTGAATTTGACAACTCGTGTCTCGCGTCCTTATGTCATAATTCACGATAGCTAGATAGGTGTTTTTGTTCGGTTGAATGGATTTATGGTGTATTAAAAAAGGATCTTTATGTCTTTGTATACAAGGTCCAATGTCTGATATACCAATTAAGATTCGTTTTTTCTTAGATTAAATCAAAATAGCGGAGTTTCTTGGTAAAAAATGTAAAAATTGCTATACCTATATAGATGATTATGAATACATTGAGTAGGTACTTTTTATGTATGAATCTTAGTAATTTATTTTCGTTTAAACATGGAAGTAAATTTACAATAGGTACTTAAGTAGGTATTACTTATTTACCTACTGAGAAATTTTGTAGATTTACCAGTGAGTTTATTACTATAATGTAATGCAATTGTTCAATGATTTATGCACATTTAAGTATAAGTACCTGCTAAGTACCTACCAAGTGGTGTAGGCTTCTTATAATAGGTAACTACATTCACTAGGTATGTAATTAATCTGCACAGGTTAATTTTTCTACGACTGCATTGTATTCTTCAAACTGAATCTTATTTAGCAGTTCAAAAGTTTGAAACTTTTGATGGTTTAGTTAGGGATTAATTATATAGGCTTTTGACTCAATTAGGTATTAACCTACCTAACTTTTACTAAAATACTAAGTTAAATACCTTTTGAGTGGGTTTTTACCATTTTCTATTACTAGCCACAATGATTACAAGAGGCAATAATTTTGCCTAGGTTAACTGTCTACAGGTAGGTATTACAAGTATAAGTAGGTAATAAGTTTTCTCTTTCATTAAAAAGTGGGTATACCTACTTACCTGCCACACTTAACTATTTGTTGGGTACATAACTAAGTATTGAAGTACTAACCTACTTATAGGTAGGTATATTTAAAAATTTTGAATATCCATTGAAAGTCACACATTGCATAAGTTTAACTGGTTTAATACATTTGCTCTACTATAGTTAGTGACCAATTGTTATATAGGTATGAAAAGGTAGCTGTAAGTATGTCCCATATACTGCAGAATAAATAAATATTTCACATCTCATACATTGATCTGACTCTAAGATATTTACATAAGTACTTATTACATAGGAAACACACATACCATGAGTTGTGACTTGTGATATATTCAGTCCGGAGCCTTCATTGCTGGTAAATAAATAAATATTTCACATCACATACATTGATCCGACCCGACTCCGAGATAGGTAACTGAAGCATCTTTGTTACAGATATCAGAATCAATACAGTGGGATTACAAATATTTACATAAGTACTTAATAGAAAACACCCATACCATTAGTCGTGATGTATTCAGTCCGGAGCCTTCATTGCTGGCAAATAAATAAATAAATATTTCACTACACTCGAGCACCTGTGTTACAGATATCAGAATCAATACAGTGGGATTACAAATATATACACATAATACTTGTTATTGTTAATATGTGTTTTCTATGTATTATATGTGTTTATAATACATAGAAAACGCCTAGACCTGTACAAATAGTCATGTTCATGCACGCAATGTTTGTACTGTGCAGGGATCGAACCCTGCAACCCTTGGATCTAAGGCATCATACACTCCTATTGTTCCAATGCCGTATTAACACTCACTGCGATTAACATACATTCAAATGTAAAGTGAAAGTTCAAGTGGGCAGGATTTGAGGAAAATGAAAATAAAAACAACATCATAATTGAATCATTTATTATAATAAGTAATAAAAAATAAAATAAATGTTATCCTATTTTAAGGAGAAACTATGTATACTTTTTACGTTGTATTTCGTGTCTGCGCAATAAAGTCTCATATAAATAACAAGGCCATTATAATTATACACACATATTGTGATACTAGTATTGATTAAAAACCATTAACTATTTACATAATAAATGACTACTGAAGCAAATCGTACTTCTCACAGGTTGTCCTAGACTAGTTTTAGCAAATAAACAACTTCGTATAGCAACGAAGCCCGGAAGACTGGAACTGGGTATGTTTTTTCTAGCGGAGTCCTGTGCAACGCTGGTAGACATTCTGCAAGAATAAAGGAGTTTTAGATTGGTATGGTAATAATGTAACAGAAAGAGAAATAATACACAGAAATTATTAGTTCCACAATGTGTAAATTGTAGAAATATGCACATAACTGAGATAAGTTTTTGAAACATGTCACCATTATCCATTTGGTGTGGTTCCTCCGTGGCAAAGGTCGTACGGCAGTCCCTTCATTGTAATTGCCAGACTCGCCAAATCCTCGATCAAGGTTCATGAGTACACTGGGCTCCAAAGTCATGGTTCTGGACCACCAACCAAGAATAACACTGCAAGGATTTGACGACCCATTTGGAATGGTAGTGAACGCTGCCTTTGTTCCAAGGGTTGCGGGTTCGATCCCCGCACAGTAAAAACATTTGTGTGCATGAACATGTCTGTTTGTATTGGTCTGGGTGTTTTCTATGTATTATTAGTATGTACTTATAAAAGAAAAGTATTATATGCATATATTTGTAATCCCACTGTTGATTCTGATATCCGTAACACAGGTGCTTGAGCTACCTATCTCGGAGTCAGATCAATGTATGTGATGTTGTGAAATATTTAATTATAAGGATTACACTTTTGTAAACATGTTTCAAACAATTATATTATCTTTATCTTAATGTTTTTTCTGTCAGTAAGGAAATTAGTTATAGCACAGATATTATAGATTCAGTTAAATAACTTTTTGTTAATTGATTACCTCCGGTGAGATGTTCACTTTGTTCAACTCATTCTCCTCTCACAGTCATTCTAGCTCAGCTTTCTATTACAGTTTGGTCCAATGGAGAACTTTGATGTCTTGTTTACTGAAATATTTAATTACAAATGGTTAAATTATAGAAATGATGTTACAAAGTTGTTCTTTCTAAAGTGTAAATTGGAATAGTCATCATCAGCCCATTTAAGTCCCCATTGCTGGGGCACGGGCCTTCCTCAATCACATGAGGGGTAATTGCCATACTCACCTCGCTTGGCAGACGGGTTGGCGAGGGTTTTGATATAAATGCAGAGTTTTCTTTGTCTGGGTGCTGATGATCATGCCAGCAGCTATACCTTAGTCGCCTTTTACGACACCTCGGTAAGAGTGAGGATGGCCTATTCTACTCCGTGGCCGAGTGGTCCCCGGCAGAGTAGTTGGAATAGTAATTAATAACAAATAAACTTATTTAGGTAGGATTATGCGACTAACCTAACTTATACTTGATTTTACTTAAGAAAGTAGAGTCTTTAGATAACTATAGAACTTGTATATAAGCATAATACTTATGTACATACGCTTTCAAACAATTTTACAATATTTTAAATATGTATTGAGATTACATATTTATCGTACGTACATACTTAAGTCAATAATTTACAAGTTTTTTTCTAATGTTTCACAGATGGCCACAGATAACTATATGGGCTATGATGTAGAAAAATAGCAAGCTGTCAGATTTTTAAAAATATTTTAACATTTTAATGTTTTTATTATGTAAAATCTTTCTTTCAAACACATTAAACAATAGTCCTTTAATTTAAAAAAACAAATATCTTTTATTCTTTAAAAAATTTATTGTTAATTATAAATAAAATCAATTCAATTGGTTTTATTTGATGTGGGTCTTTCGGCGACACTATCATCGCGAATATCATTCATTCACGAGAGTCTATGGTCGGATCCGTACGAAAGTGTCCCATACGATGGTATTTAAAATTGCCAAACTAAACTACAATTGATTGACTGTCGGCTCGATCGAACGATCGTACGTGGTAACTTGAAATTAGACCCCCTGTTTCTTTGGGTACGTCCTTTTCGGGACGTTTACCCCCCTTTGCGTTAAAGAGCCAGCTGAAGATGTCGCCGAAGCTATTGTCGCAGAGGCTAGAGTCACCGTCTGCATTGTTGACATGGCAACGCAGACGGGTACAATCAACTCAAGAAAACGGGCTGTACCGGACTTTTGGCCACGGCCACCACCGCCGCCGTCGCCAGAATCTTTGAGGAGCGGACGTTGGTTGGCTCAAGAGAACTCTCTCCGGACGAGCAGCACAGCCTCGCCCGGCTCTATATGGAGCTCCAATAGCATTTGGAGTTTTTAAATATTAATTATTTACTAGTATCTTAATTATCTTAATTTTAAAATAAAGATAAAGATAAAAAAATCTTTATTCAATTTAGGTTCACACAGAACACTTATGAATGTCATAATATCTACCGCTGGTTCGGAATGTCGATTTCTACTGAGAAGACACCAGCAAGAAACTCAGTAGTTACTCTTTTCAAATATTGATGATGTAACAGAGTTTCAATTGAGAAGAGAAAAAAAAATACAATTATGAAAGTTAATAGACTACTATGAATAACAACTCAAAAGATTAATCAATTAACATGACCAAGAATCCTTATCATTTAAATATTCTTGTACACTATAGTAACCTTTCTTCATTAGGCATGTTTTAATATGAGATTAAAACTTATCCAGTGATAGGTTAACATTTTGTGGTATCTTATTAAATATCTTAATACTTAAGCCAACAAACGAATTACCGAAATAAACTTTATATCATTTTAAAAGCATTACTTATGGACGAAGACGAAGGATATACACGCGCGCGAGTTAAGGTTGACCACCCCGGCCAAATAAGCTTCGTAAGCAATATCAGCCGTTCCACTTAAGATATTGCTTACTGCTATACTTATTATGTATAAATACTAGTGCTTAAGTTAGTATAGTTGAATTGATCTTGTATTAGAAGTAAGGCTGCCCAATTTAAATAAATTATATTTTTAATCAATCTCGTGTCGTATCACTTAATTGGCGCAGCCGGTAGGATCCTCAGCCCTTGGGATACGCGATAATTAGTTCACTCTAAATTGTAAACATCATCGTCGTACCAAGTTTCGTCCTAACGATTAAGCTGGGATCGCCGAACAAAGAAATTTATTGAGGAATACCACATCGAGGAGCAGCCGAACTGAAGCCAAGATCCTTTCCATATCATGGGAATAACTGCGGGACTGTGAGTAAAACTTTTCACCTTCCTTTCGTTTTCCTATAAGAACTTTTAGTAAGTATATTTAGATTTTTATTTTATTAATATTAAATTGCAATAATTGTCAAGTAATTTTTTATTATTAAATTCAAATTAAAATAAGCCAATTAAACGACCAATTTAG
>CM032490.1:4028732-4071238 GCA_019059595.1 Marasmia exigua
TCAGAACGCCCCAAATACAATCCACAATCACCTGGATGGATTAATATCGACTACAGTGCGTTTCTCACGTCATTTCCTACCACGCACAGTAAAACTGTGGAACCAGCTGTCATCCGTGGTGTTTCCGAACAGATACGACTTGGTGACCTTCAAGAAAAGGGTGTACTCCTTTCCTAAGAGCCGGCAACGCATATGTGATACCTCAGGTGTTGCTGATGTCCATGGGCGGCGGTGATCACTTTCCATCAGGTGTGCCGTCTGCCGTGTAAAAAAAACAGAAAATTAGCGTAACATTAAAACAGCTACCGACCGACGCACGCGCAGCCACAATGCCACGCGTGCGCGCTGGTATTGTCTCACAACAATGGATTCCCTGGTGGTGATGTTTTATGGTTTGCAATAGGTGATCTCCTGGGGATATTTGGTATAGAACAGTAGACAGCTCAGTAGATAGAACTCGCGCCTTTTAAACGGGAGTTTGTAAGTTCGAATCCATGCACGCACCTCGATTTTCGCAATCTATGTTACCCAATGGGCTATGGGAACAAATTTTTAAGTATGGTTTTAATATTTATTTCCAATGCCTTTTACTATTTTAAGTAACTAATTTAAATATTTTTGTAAAATAACAGGTAGTTATTATTTTATTCATTTTCAAATATTTTGAATTTGAAGCGTATTTGTGACGCTTAGTGTTCCCACATGTAATTTTCCACAATTTACGGGAAAAATTTCGTAAGAAAAAATAACATACTTCCAAAAATGCCTTTTGATCGGGGTAATTTTAAATCACTATCTGGTAACATAACGGTAAAACAAAAAAAAAGACAGCCCGATGTCTTAGTTTTGATGTCAGCCTGCAAAAAACGTCAAACTAGCGCCATCTGTTTCTTGGTCCGGGTGATTAAGTCACTAAGACATTGTTGTCACCTACATGTAATCCTCTGAATACATCCTGTCTGAATAGCTAGCGTATCTAGGGTCAAATGAAGGTCAACGTTATTTTATTGAAAATATCCTTGAGTTATAGTGGTTTTAAATTTTAAAAATATTAAAAAATATTAAAATATTAAGTTACTGTAGTTTTGCATGTTATATTATAAGTATAATGGAAGAAGCTGTGGACGCTTGTTATTTGTGTATGTTATCTTTCGATTTTAAAACTAGATTTAAGATCCTGTAAAAAATTATATTGTACAGTACACTGTTTGTGTTCCTAAATAAATAAAATGATTCCGCCACCGTTCACCGACAGCCGTTTCTCCACAGAACAGATCGCCGACAGGACGTTTCGCTTAAGAAATTTTCGCCGACAGCCCCTTTCGCCGATGGACGTTTCTTCGACAGAACATTTTGCATACGGCTGATTCGTCGACAGGACCTTTCACCTATGGACGTTTCGTCGACAGAACGTTCCACATACGGCAGAAACGGAAAATTTCACCGATAAAACCTTTCAACTTTGCAGGAATAAATAAAATATACATAATGTACTTTGTACGTCAAAGTTTTATTGATTTTAAAACAAAAATTGCATGTAATTTCATACATAATATATTTAAATCATAACTTTGCACCAATATAAATAATTATTATAATATGTAATTAAGTACATTGGTAACGAACATTTCCATATATTATAAAAGTAGATTCACGATACTTATTGATATGAGGTTTTCGGGATGTAAACGATAAAAAAAATAACGGTGCATATAGTCTGTCTCTGTCACATGTCAAACACGATGAAATCTTACGCGTGCATGTACAGACGGCGTCAGGTTAAGTTATCTCGCAGTGCAAAAATAGCACTTGTTTCTCAGACTTAAGGACGGTCCAAAGTCTAACAAGGGTGAATCCGCGTGCCGCCCTTGTACCATTCCCCCTGCGAAACCAAAAAAAAAGGCCTTTGCCCTGCAGTGGGACAGTATGTAGGCTGACACCTTTACTTTCGCTCTTCTTTTGAAGGTTCTCTTAAGTTTTTATAGGTTGTCTTTCTTATTATGACATATTTCATCATTGCATTAACCTTGCTCTTTGTTTCTCATCGCATGAATGTGCCTTCCCACTTCAAAGGCTTGACCACTATCTCTTTGAGCATAGGATTCGAATTGGTATAACATGATACAGGGTGACTGTACAGGGTCTAATTGATGAGATGTTGTGTACAAACAGTATTACAGACGTCATGAGCTTGTGAATTGCGAGAGCGCAGGCAAAAACCTAGATTTTCTTAGGGCCGTAAATTTTGATCCGCAGTTAAACTGAACAAATGGCTTAGAATAATAACCTATATAAAGAATGTCTTCATACTTTGTCAAAAGTGAAGCAAAAATCATGCGGCGATACGCACACAGTTTTTTTGTTTGTTAATATGTTTTTACGGCTCTGGGTTCTAGCCCTTTTGAGCCTAACGTTTTGTTATTTTTCAAACTTCTACAATTGTAAATGTCACTTTTCCAGCTTGAGTCACAGTCACATTTATATTTTGTTATTGTTTACACGCACACAGACATTTGTAATGTGGTCAGTGGAGGTGCAGTTTCCCCGAAAGCGGGGAAATTATTAGGCGGCCGCGGCCGCTTGATATAGTTATTTGTTTTTGGGAATAATACATATCTATGTATCGTGAAATGTGTAGGTAGGTATGGTATGGTTCCCATGAACGTAATGTAGAGTTATTGTATTACGAGAATCGTTTTATTACGATACAAAAAGAAAAAACCAATACGTAATTCGTACACAAAGGTACACAAAATGATTTCTAAAGTTGCAAAATGCTACGCAAATATACACAAAATTACACATTATTTTCATAACGTTTTGTTTCGTTACTTGGAAACCACGTTAAGCAATTGGTCGTTCACCCGATCGCCATTGCTAAGACACAGTGAGGTTCCACCATTCCTCCCATATCAAAATCCCCCCTCTCCGACCTCCAAAATGTAATTGTGATCATTACTCGTAAATTACAGCAGACACGTCAATTTCGACTAAAATAGGAAGAACGCCCCTTAGACACACCACTTACCTATACCCCCCCCCCCCCCCCCCCCACCCTCACCATATCGCTTTAAAATCCGTAACCTTTTTTTGATAACACACATAATGTTTCTATCTACTTATTTTCTCTACCAAAATAAAGTAAGCGGCACTCGAGTACCTAAAACCGACAACCCTGAATTTAGTTACCTACGATTGTACCCCGATGGGACCTTAGAATCCGTGTAAAGTGTGCGTCTGTGTGCGTGCGTAATCGAGCGTTTGTTCGTAGTGTCCATACTGAGGGTCTAATTTAAAGCAGACGTTACGACCGAATCGGCGTTTCCCTCTCTTTCACACGCGCTGTGCGTCTCCTTTGTTTGGACGCGTCAGGTATATTCTCGTTGGTTACGGAACGGCTTCAAAATAAGGCACCTGCTTCAGCGTATGTATCTACTGTGGTACGATGCTTCCCGACACCCGTTGTGTTAGCAAATATTATTTTACGTTTATTATACTCATTAAAGTGGTAGCAACAGTGTTTTATTTTACATAAAATCGATATCATTTAACAACACGTACAGGTTTAAAAAAATAATATCGGATGACATTATCTGTGGTAAGCGCGGGTTTTGCCGCGCGATTCGGATATCTGTCAATCTAAAAAAACATGGCGAAAAGGGAATGTGAGATAAAAGTTTGATTAGTGTAAAAAGAGTTCTAATCACCCCGTTTCGAGTGTTTTATGGTGAAAAGTGTGGAGTAAACAAGGAATAGTTAAAAGTTGCGAATCAAAAATTTTCAATCACCACTTCTTCTTACCTCTAAGCCATGCACCTTCAGCCAGTGCCTCACAAAGACACTGTTAGCATCTGTGAGCAGCAGGATGTCCCAGCCGGCAGACGCTAGAGCGCCCAGCAGACGCTCCATGCCTCTCGTCGCCTGCATCCCGCCGATGCAGGACAGAATGTCATCCTGATGCAGGCCAGCCGAGTACGCGTGTTCGAATACCTGGGAATCAAATTATTTTTTTTTTAATTGTACGACAGACAATCATTTGACCTCACTCTCACCTGATGTTAAGTGAAGATGAGGTCCAAGGTGGACCATGCTTGCCCGTGAAAAGCCTATTCACTCTTGCCTTAAAGAGACCCAGGTAATCATCATCGCCAGCCCATTTAAGTCCCCACTGCTGGGGCACGGGCCTCCCTCAATCACATGAGGGGTAATTGCCATACTCACCACGGTTGGCAGACGGGTTGGCGAGGGTTTAGATATAAATGCAGAGTTTTCCTTCTCTGGGTGCTGATGATCATGCCAGCAGCTTTACCTTAGTCGCCTTTTACGACACCTCGGTAAGAGTGAGGGTGGCCTATTCTACTCTGCCGGGGACTACACGGCTATTTGCCCAGGTAATATTGTTCAGGAAATACATCGGCGAGCAACGAGTTCCACTCCTTGGCTCTTCGCATCAGAAAGGAGTTTGCGTAGCTCTTAGTGCGATATATCGTATTATTAAAAGTGGTAAGACGCTTCGGTATGAATTGGCCAAACGACCGAAGTAAGTGAGTGACTACGACCTCTCTGCAGCGCCCCTGTTACTGTTACGAGTGAGTGAGGGTACCTGTAGCCCGATCCGGGGGGAAGGGCGGTATTATGGTTGGAAGAGCACTTTAACTCCGCTAGATTTGCGGGTATCCACGTATATTCGCTTACCATCAGGCGATCCGTTTGCTCATCTGCCACCTATAAGATAAAATCTAGAATCTCCTCCATTTATATTCGTCGGTTATAAATAGTCATTAAAGTGAATTTGAAGTGGCAGTGGGCTGGTCATATTAGCCGAAGAACTGACAGCCGTTGGAGCCGTATAGTCCTTGAGTGGAGACCGCGACTAGTGTTGGACGCCCTGCGACAAGATGGGATGATGACATTCGAAGGCTGGCTGGTGTGGGCTGGATGAGAGTGGCCGAAAATCGGGAGCAGTGGCGTGCATTAGGGGAGACCTATGTCCAGCAGTGGACGAGTGTGGGTTGCTGATGATGAATAATCAAATCATTTATAATAGGGGTAATAAAACACCTCCCTGGGCGACACCTCACGCGTGCGACGTGTGCGATTGCGGCGAAATGTTCCAGGAAGCGATAAACTATTCTCAGCTGAGCTATTTCAAGGCAAGGTCATGCGTTCCACTCAGTTTGATTTACTTTTACTTAGGCTAATCTTATAACTCTTTAAATAGTCTACGATTTGCTTTGTATATGTCAATGCTATCGTATGCCTAAATAGGTAATTGCGAGAATCGCTATAGATTGTAACACCTGCATTGATTGTCAAACTGCAATATGACAATAAAGACTGCGTGCGTGCTGACGCATCGGAGCACCGGGTATGCTGACGCTGGGACCATAATCCAGAATCTGGTAGGGTTTTACCAATTTTATAAGTTACACCAATGCACCTGCGCAGAAGTCTTATTTTCGAAAACTGCAGCAAAATCTTAACCAATCACAACGCTCCATTTACGAGCGCCAAAAATTACAATTTCTTATTGGTTGACGCGTTAGCGCCATGTTCGGTGAGAGTGCGATTAAGAATCAGAATCATTTATTGCATAAACCCAAATCTAAGACTTCATAAAACTGGAAATTCATTTGTAGGATTGAGCATTAGAATGTTTAATAAGTTACCTCAAAATATCATTGATTTACCTGTACATAAGTTTAAGTTGCATGTAAAAAGCTGCCTAATGCAGAAAGGCTACTATAAAGTAGATGATTATTTGAATGATAAGGATTCTTGGACATGTTGATCTCTTCGCCTGTCCTCTAATGTATAATTCATTTCATAATTTTTCTTTGACGATTTATCTAAACGATATTGATTATAAGCATTGTATATCATACTGTCACTGTAATCATAATTTGTATAAGAATGAATATTGTAATTACCATATTATTTTAAAAGAGTAACTACCGAGTTTCTTGCTGATTCTTCTCGGTAGAAATTGACATTCCGAATCAGCGGTAGATTACATAATATTTGAAATTCATAATTGTTCTGTATGGACTTAAATTGAATAAAGACATTTTGATTTTGATTTTTATAAACTGTCTTACAAATGGTGAAAAAAAAACGATGTATAATATCAACATTTAACAGGAATGCAACTTATTTAAAAAAATACAATAGGTACATAATAGATATGTAAGAAAATAAAAATAATCCAATTAAGCTAACTAAACCTTAAAATGTTTCACGCTCATAGTATTCATTTAAGGCGTAGAGTATATTTATTTTTATTTTATTTATTTATTTATAATATACACACAGCACATTACAATCGTAAATAAACAAAGTGAGAAAAATAAAGTGCAGTTTTGAACCAGATTGCAATCCAAAAACAATGTGTTCATAAAAAAAAAACAATAATTGAATTACTTAGGTTTGTCGCACTAGCAGCATATAGCAATATGACAAACCAATAAAAGAACCCAAGCTATGAACAATGAAACAACAGAAACAATACTTTATCCCAGTTATATTTTACTTTAGAGGGTTAGCCCCGATGCTGAGCAGGCCCAGTACCGTGGCCAGACCCATTTGGCGTGGAGTAGAGGATATCCTTTAATTTTATAATATATTTGGAGAGATTTGGAGTAGGTTATATTCTCTAATAACCATTTTTTTAGAGTTATTTTGAATAGATTGCCATCCAAAGCTTTAATATTATAGGGCAAATTATTGTATACCATTTATAAAAGCACTCTTATGATAAATATTATTATTTACATTTGACATAAGAGAGAGTTAGCATTCCTCTCTGGATTTACTGTATTTAATTTTAACGTAACGCAATAAAGTCTGTATTTCAACTGCTTTCTCAATCGTAAGCAATCGGATGTAACTTGCTCTTCTGCGTAAACGAATTTATCCGATGTAACTTCTAAACGTGGTACACCTGTAATGAAGGTTCAGAAAATCCGCAAGATGGAGTACTATAGGAGTGAGGTCCATATACAATGTGATTGGTTATTTTTAAACGTGATCTGTCAAAATGACAATTTGACAAACAAACTAAACAAGAAATGCGGTTGATGTTGGACCTCAGTCCAACAGTACGCCATCTAACGGATTTTTCACACGCGAAAACCCTCATTAAAATGAATCAAATGACTGTCTGACCTTCTCGCATCCCTTAGGACAGGATCTAGGCCAACTGAATCATAGTTACATGTTTCCTTACGATGTTTACCTTCACCTTAAGCTAAGTCTAATAGTAAAAAAAAATCTTTTGTGATAGGTGGCAGACGAGCAGACGGATCACTAGATGGTAAGCAATTGCCGCCTCCCATGGACACTTGCAACACCAGTTCGCTGCAACTCCCCTTTCCACCCCGGATTGAGTCTCCGATACTCTCACGTAGCGTAGCGAAACACAGCACAGTGCTGCTTCACGCCGATTTTCTGTGAAGCCGTGGTATCTCTCTGGTCGAGCCGGCCCATTAATAAGGAAAGTGGCTCTCCCACAGTCAAATGCACAATATGCACATAGAGTTGTAAAATTTTAATATACACGCTCGGATTTGAACCTACGAACTCTCGTATGGAAAGTACATGTTCTTATCCACTGAGATACCATCATTCAATGGTATAAAGTATTTCAGTATACTTATCTATCTTTTAAGTACTTTTATGTATTTTAATACTGTGAGCTACGAGTATCACGGTTTATTGCCGCTGTCCACCCTCTGCATGTCCACCCCGGGTGGACAGTGAAACAATTGTTAAAAAAATTCCCGCTGTCCACCCCTTCTTGGTTGAAAGAGGGGGTGGACAAGCAGAGGGTGGACAGCGGGAATAACTCAGTATCACTGAGGAGTGAACGTTATTTTTAGATTTAAATAAAGCTTTCGACTCGATTGCAATGAATTCTACTACAAAAAGGTTAACGTCCCGGTCATTAGACCTGTTGTAATCCTGTGATTATGATCGTATTGTGCTGTATTATACCGGGTTTATTTACGTCGCGTGAAACAGCCGCAGTCACGGCATATCGTCATGTTTAATAGCTGATGCCAAACATCAAAAATTTACTCTTGTTGAGTTGAATTATGTTTTGAAATTATAACTAATTTATATTTCACGACCTTTTCGCAAACTGGGAAAAAAATAAAGTTATAAACAAAAACCCGACTACCGAATAAAAACACGATCTAAAAAGTACAAAACAAGAAAATTGTCTCTGCTGAAATGATTATACGGCGATACGGCGTGGTCGTATGCCACATTGATTTTATTTTATTATAATGATGAATCTGTTTTGCTACAGTAGGTAGCATACGACCACGGCGATACGGCATAACCTCTCGTACGTGGAATACTGCCAACTGTCAAATTTCATTTTTTGACGTGTCGTGGGTCAAGCAATTTTTTTTTAGTTCCTTACTCTAAGTCCCCTAGAGGGCGCTGTAATAAATTTAACGTGAGGTCATGTTGCCTATAACCAGAAGACCAAGACAAAGACGCTTCTAACGACACCTCATTTTTTCAAATATGATAACTAGTTTAGAAGTTACGTGGAAACAGATGAACATACATACATACATAGCCTGTCAAAATCATAACCCTCCTTTTGCTTTGCCGTAGTCGGGTAAAAAATTGGCTCTATTGGTGGCTACAAACTAATCCGAACAAGTATTTTTCGACAGGAATAGATAATATTAACAGCCCGGCTGATCGAATGATGCATTTGGATCAGTGCAGAGATACGGAACAGTGAAACGCTTCATTGGAACATCGACTCTCAGATAGATCCGGGATTTATTCCGTTCATTCGACTCACTCGGATCATTCAGCTCCTTCGGCTTATCGGCTCATTCCGCTCATTCGGATCATTCAGCTCATTCGGATCATTTGGCGCACTCGAACTCGAGATCCATTTAAGTCGAATGATACATTCGGAGCGAACATTAGAGATTCGGAACAGTGTATCACTTGGCTAAGTAAATAAAGAGTTACACACGTATAAAGTGCTGGCCGTGAGCCGAGCTATAGTCTCATCCATAGTAAGGTACTCGTGGAAACTTCTCATTCTCGAGTTTGTGGATCATATTTTTTTTTCATTTATTTCACCATATTACAGTATTTAAATTAAGAGTGTCATAAAAACCTTGCCGGTTTGTCTTTGACACGGTTACACATGAGTGTCGCTTATTTAACTAAATAAAAATATTAAAGTATAACATAACTTATTTCTAATACCTACATCTAGACCAGGGGTGTTAGGGAGCTCCGTAACCGTAACCGAAACTATCGGATATCCGATATAAAAAATCATCCGTAACCGTAACCGAATCCGAAATGAAAGTTTCGGATAGTATCGGATAGGTGTTTTTGATCTAAAACATCTAAAATTTAGATAATACTCAATATAATATAATTATTTATATTTATTTTTATTTTAAATAGCTGTAATAATTACTCACAGACTGATTGTAATTCCTGCCAAAAACGAAATAAAACTACTTTATTACCTATTAGTATTTTACTTTTAAAATTCCTTAAAAATATAATATCCGTAACCGAAACTAACGGATAATCCGAAATAATTTATTATCCGTATCCGTAACCGTATCCGGTACAATAATCATTCCTATATCCGTATCCAATCCGTAACCGAAATTTTATATCCATAACATCCCTAATCTAGACGACCGCGCGCTGCGAGCCATTTGCGTAGGTACCTATGCAGCAGGGATGTTGCGAACATCTGAATCCGCATCCGCATATGCGAAACATCCGCATCGATTTAGGCATCCGCATCCGCATCTGCATCCGCAAAAATCGATGCGGAGCTGATGCGGATGCGAATGTGTTGCAGGTCAGGACAAGAAAGAAAAGGGCGGGGATCCCGAAAAGGCAGCCATTCTATCTTTTCTATTATTCTATTTTTATCAAATATAATGCTCCCTTATTTAACTTTAATTACTAAAATGTATAATTAGTACTTAATAGTACTTGACTTGCTTCTTTATAATTAAAATAATAAATAAAGATATATAATTACTGATTATTTGACTTGTCTTTTAAATTTTTATCCCAAAACTTAAGATTTTTGTAAAGATCCGCTTCCGCATCTGCATCCGCGGATGTTTGCCCCCTGGAATCCGCATCCGCATAATCAGCATCCGCAACAACCCTGCTATGCAGATGCATCTCGCTCGCACTGAGCTGCCCAGAGCAGCGCTCATAAAAAATGGCAACATACAGGCTAATACGCGTGATGTATTCAATTAAGATTACATGTTCTGAAGTGTATTTTTGTAGTATGTTTTGAGTTTATGTTTATAGTTTTCATCGGTTAATTCTGCTCGTGTACTATGTGAAATTTCATTTAAAAGAGTACGGACTAAGTATTTATTTAAGCGTTTTCGTAATATTTTTTAAAGGTTGGTATCTTAAGTTTGGTTCGAGTAATATTCCTGGTGATTGTTTTATGATTTATATAGATTTTTAAGTATTTATTATGGTATTGTTTAATGAGTATTGACATTTTAATTTTAATTTGTATTATTTCACAGAATTTAAATAATTTTACATACATGGTTATTATCTTTTTTTGTATAGTTTTTTGTTTAATTTTGTGAGGGATAATAATTTTAAGGCTATTCCACAGTCATTTTATCTCGTTCTGTTATGAAATTCATAATGAGATATTAACTTTATTTGTCATGGTCTTAGATACAAAGGGATTTAATCGAAGGTCTGTGGTGGTTGTTTTACATGCATACAATTTTCCCACCTGGCATAAGTAAGATGTTAAAATAACGAATCCGTGACTTCAAGTCAGCATCATTATTTGTAGAATAGTCGACGGCGAGAATCTCACTGATCGCTTAGACTCTCTGGCCCTGCGTAGAGAAGTCGCATCTCTATGTGTCTTTTAACGCCTTTAACAATCCGGCTCGAAGGACCAATGATAGGGTCCTATCTAAACGAGTAAATAAAAAGCGGACTGTAGATACATAGAAGCTGGTTTATTGCCAATTCGCGGATTTATCTATCGCGGTTCGGTGGCGTCCCGGGGTGGTCCATGTGTGGCCGGGCGTAGGAGGCAAAGCAAAGTGGCCCGGGGAACGGCGACGCGGTGGACCACGGCGTAGTGATCGCTGTGACGTCACGGCCACTCCGCACGTCTCCTCCCGCGCGTAGATGACCGGTTGCGGACATGGTGAGTGTCTCGAGGAGTTGGAGTTAATACCCGCTGGTGAATTTCACCACCGTACTACACGCCGTAAACTATGATTCCACCCGTAGGTACCATCTGGTGGTACCACCATGCGCTTCACACATTTTTTGCCACGCACCTCCTCATTGTGGAGTCAACTTCCCGAAGCGGTATTTCCGAACTGGTACGACATTGAGATCTTCAAGAAAAACCTATACCTTCCTAAAAGGCCGGCAACGCATCTCCACTTCTTCTGGTGTGACTGATGTCTATGGGCGGCGGTTATCACTTACCATCAGGTCACTCGCTTGCTCGTTTGCCTCTCTTTCTCATAAAAAAAAGATAGCGTGCAAACTTACTGTGATAATAAAATAATAATATCCTCTAACCGATTACGGCTACGGCGGCCAATCTTAACGATCAGCCACATACGCAGGATATATTATAGTGCTCAAGTATGTGCGCAAACACTAGTGCACTCTCTAGTCCCTTACCTTCATGTTCCGATGAGACACTACTGTTACACGACCGGAGAAGGATCGGGCGCAGGACCAACAGCTTAATGTGCTTTCCGAGGCACGGGGGTACAAGACCGCCAACTTCCTGACTCCGGGCTGCCACTAAGAATTTCTTACCGAAAACTTAGAAACAAATTTTTGGCCCGACCCGGGGATCGAACAACCCGGGACCTCGCTTTAAAGTGCGACCCACTAACCACTGCGCCACCGAGTCAGTCGAGTTCCTATGATATGGGAACTGGAAAATCCGTTACATCACTTTCCTGATGACTTCATCCATCACGTAAAGTTAGTAAGACTTGTAAATTTCCAAAATAAATCACAGCCCATTAACATAAGCGGGATTCCTCGACAGAATGTTAATGTGGGATGAGCATTGACGTGGAGCTTGTGGGGTAGCGAATCACGCGGTCTGCCCAAGGCATGGGCGAATAGCGAGTGTAGAATCATGATTCGTTCCAATTAAATTACCCGAGCAAATCCCCTGGGTTGTGACATAAGCTGAGTGAGGGCCATTTATACTAGACGTCATAACACATCATAATATTCATTTGGCACTGTCTAGACATGATTGAATATAGTTTTGTTTTTTTTTCCTTTTGTTTTATTTTTGCGAATAGCGAGTGTAAAATCATGATTCGTTCCAATCAATGTCACTGGACGTGCCTTCTGATCTGGGTCCGTCTGTAGTTTAAGTTTTTTGATGTTGATGGGTCTTTCTTTCTTCTTCTTTTTTTTATTAAAATTTACACTTTTTTTTTGTATGATTTTGTTTGGGTTTCGTCTTTGATTATTTACATAATCAAAGGGTTTTGTATAATCTGCCTGCCCCCATATTGCGCATTTGTTCAATTATTTATTTCTTCTTTGCTATCTCAATCTCAATTTTATGCATGCGACTGTTGCATAGATATGGAACAGATGCGCAATAATGTTATGGTAGTCGCTGAAAACCAGCGTCGGGGTTGATCTCTTGGATCAGCACCGACTAATGCTGAGCGGCCGCCTGTTTGGCGCATACAGGGAATAATGTTGTCCTACTTTTCGTTAATGATTTATGTCTAGGTTATGTTTCTAATTAAGTTTCCTTGTTTTGTATTGTGCCAAATAAAGTTTCATTCATTCATTCATTCATTCCACTTAAATCACCTGGGTGATTCAATTTGAAGTCGACCGTAAATTTCCAAAATATATCACAGCCAATTAACATAAGCGGGATTATTCGACAGAATGTTAATGTGGGATGAGCATTGACGTGGAGCTTGTGGATTAGCGTATTATGCGATCTGCCCAAGGCATGGGCGAATAGCGAGTGTAGAATCATGATTCATTCCACTTAAATTACCCGAGCAAATCCCCTGGGTGATTTAATTTTAACTCGACCAAAGTCGACTTTGTCTGGGTTGTGACATAAGCTGAGTGAGGGCCATTTATACTAGACGTCATAACACATCATAATATTCATTTGGCACTGTCTAGACATGATTGAATATAGTTTTGTTTTTTTTTCCTTTTGTTTTATTTATATATGTGTATTTTTAATTGTTTTATGTTTTGTTTTCTGTTTGTGCCAAATCGTGTTCTGTTTACAACTGCTTTAAGTTCTGTGTTGTGATGTCTATAATAATAAATATTTTCTTTCTTTCAAAGGACATACTTTTTACAAGCCTTAACGAAAACCTCTAAACTGTTTTCCTTAGTAAAGAGCCCCTAGCTAGTACCTTTTATTTTTCCTCTTTTAATTTGTTATTTAATTATAGATGTACAGTCTTTATAAATCACTGTTCATTGATTCTTATTAATAAATAAATAAATAAATAAATAAACTTTTATTTCGGATAACTCAGGTCCATATGTGTTAGTAGGTAGGTCTTAATACACTAATGTTAGTAGGAGTAACAATTTTTTTTTTTTTATAGATTTTTATTTATATTATTTCCAATCACGAGAAATCGTAAGTTCCCGTGACTGTCATTCTGTTTACAAAAGATCTCCACAGTGGCGAATTAAGGCGATCCGCCAATGTCTTCAGAATGATATTGGGACTGTTCCTAACTCGGTTGATCAGGGAGTACGTTTTCTTACTAATGATGGCATCAAAGCCACTAGTTTGATACTCAGCGAACATCCCTGATGCACTGCAAAAACGTGGTAGACCCAGCATCATCCTGAAGACATTATTATATTGGATCCTCAAGACCTCCAGCGATCTTTTGGTGTGTTTGACCCACAGGTTCCCAGTGTACAGGTTCTGACAATAGGCTTTAAAAAGCGACACTTTAACATCTTCTGTACATAGGGAAAATCTGCGAGCCAACATATTACCCCGAACCGCTAGAGCCCTTCGCTCCCTTTCCATATCTTCATCGTCTTTGAGGTCACTGGTAATGACATGCCCAAGATATTTAAATTTCGATACGCGTTTTACCTTTAAGCCATTTAGGGTTATATTGATTTCATCAATGGGACGCACACCAGCCACATCAAAGACCATATATTCAGTCTTACTAACATTATATGTCAGCCCATGTTTAACTGCATATGACTCGCACACCCTCAGCATCGCATTTAGGCCTCTCAACGTGGGACTGAGCAGCACCATGTCGTCTGCGTAGCTTATATTGTTTATACTAGTACCATCTATACTACAGCCAACACGCATGCTGCTCAGCTCCACGATGAGTTCGTCTACATATATATTGAAGAGCTTGGGAGAAGACAAGCCCCCCTGTCTCACCCCGCTCCCCAGCACATACGCATCCGATACAGTATCGAGCCACTTTACATAGTTAGTTTGATTAGAATACCAAAATCTCAGCACATTTATAATTTCTTTCGGTACACTTCTGTCCCCCAGCTTCTTCCATAGCACATCATATGATACCAGGTCGAAAGCCCTGGAGAGATCCAGGAAACAGGCATATACCTGAGTTCCACGATCAGTATAATATTGGACAGTATGCTTAAGACTTACTATTGCACTTTCAGTGGAAAGTCCGGGTCGAAATCCGAACTGTGCGTCATGTATATTCGCGTATTTATCCAATTCAGAGTTAAGCACACTGTCCAACACCTTAGCAATCGTCGTGGCTAGAGAGATAGGACGATAGTTCTTCCTGTCAGAGATGTCGCCGGTCCCGCTCTTGACAATGGGTACAACGATGGTTTTCATTAAATCAAGCGGTAAATATGCATGACTTATACACATTGAGAGGAACAGGGCCAGAACCCTCGGCAGGTGAACCCCCGCATGCCGCAAGTGCTCCACGCTTATACCATCGTGGCCGGGAGATTTACCGCCACTCATCTTTTTAAGCACCTCTCTTATTTGTTTTGCCGTGATACGCATCGGTAACTTCTCTCCCGCCGAGTATCCAGTGCCCTGGGGGGAGGCCGATGGACCCAGTGAAGCGTTGCCTTTAAAATGTTGCATAAAAGAATTGGCAATCTGCGCTGGTTCACTCAAACCACCCACACTCACCGGCAGGCCAGGCTTAACATCGCATTTTCTGGTTGCCTTCCAAAAATCTTTAAAAATGTTTCCTAGATTTGTGTTTAGCTAAAACGTCCATTTTTAGCTGGTCTTGGTTTCGTTGACACCACTTTAAACGACTTTTAAAAATTTTTTTAGACTCCTTCATGTCATCATGGACTTTGCCATCTGACGGACGACCATGTAGTATCCAAACTTTAAAATTAAGCCTGGCCACCCTGTGAGCCTCACGAATATGCTTATTCCAGCCACAAAGATGCACATTTTTGTTGGGCTTAATACACATCCGTTTCCTAGTTTGGCTAGCTGCATCACGCAGGGCGCTTACAATTTTATTGTATAGACTATTTAAAACTAGTTTGTGCTCGTCCAAATTGCAGGACCCACGACTGCAATGAATAAACTCAGAGGGAAAATCAATCTCACGTAGCATACTATGACATAGGTCATGGTAGTTTATTATTTGAGTTTCATCTCTCACGCCCCATATAACTGGATTAACGTGTAAATCTCGATTAATCAATTTGGGTCTGACAGCATTAAGATCACATTTTACTGTTAGGGGTAGGTGATCCGACACGAAAATATCTTCAATCACCTCCACATCGACTACAGTCTGCCAGGCAGAATTAGATACCACACAGTGGTCTAGCCACCGTCTGCAGCCATGAGCTGCACTTACATATGTATATGTGTTTGAATTCATACCAAGTTTCTCTACGTCCGCGCAGATCCAACTCTGATCCGAGCAAAAACTAGCTAGTTCGTTAAAAAATAACTCATGAGGATGAGCGTTAAAATCGCCTAAAATAAAAACAGACTCAACATTTTCACCCTCCACCACAGCACTTATTTCACTCAGTACTTCCGTAAAAATAGGCAAATTTTCTGGGGAATTTGTTGGCATATAAACTGACAAAACAATAATAGAACGCCCTCCAACCGTAGCTTTAATTGCCACCAGACGAGTACTATTACACTTTATCACTTCTACACAGTCAAAGATACCTTTTCTCCAGAGGATCCCCACACCACCATGAGGCCTACCCTTTAATAAGATCGATACATCAACAGCGGATTTACCGTGATACTCAAAATCATTCGATATCACTCCCAAAAATGGCACATCATGGGAAGTAGGCAAGTCTCTTGGAGAGCAACTAGATCTGATATTTTACAGATATTTTGTACATCATTAATTGACCTTTTGACAAAAAAGCAGTTATAACTAGTTAATCTTAGATATTTTTTAAGTTCTACAGTCATAAAGGTAGTAAATTAACTTTGACGATTTCCTAACTCTTGTTTAGTTTTATACAAAAAATGAACAAAACGCCTAAATGTTATGCCACTAGGCCAAAAATCCTCTTTTAAAAATGTGTCTAATTTGTTCTTTGAAACAAATACCTTGTAGGAATTATACGGTTTCGTTTTTTGCATTTTTATCATTTTTAGAGATACATTCTCATTCGTTTTCTCTTTTATGTAGCTAGTAATGTCGCTCACGCTTGCTTCTTTACTAACATTAGAGATAAGAAGTGGCACTTTCACGTCAGCCGCTTTAAAATTACCCTCAGGCACGGTTAGAGCACACCCTTTCTGACCAATAAGTTTGTATTTTTTGGGAGATTTTCTGCGCACCAGCTGCCATTCCGAGTCTGATTCCACTCGACCATTGGTCTTATTAGAGATACCCGCGCACAAAGACACTACCAGATCACTCCTACCATCCTTAGCCAGAGCTCGGACATTATTATGTGTAACTTGATAGTTATTTGAAACAGCTGTCCGACTAACAGAGATAATGCTTTGCTTTGCACTACCTTCGCCGCTCGCGCTAGCCGATAACAATCCGGTTTGTGTGTTCGAAACCTCGGTGTCACTTGAAGCCTCCACGCGCCCGACACGATGCCCCGTCTCCCTCACGCTAGCTACCATTGTGCCTGCCGGCCGCTCCTCGCTGGGCTTCTCGCTCGCACTGTTAGAAACCACGGTACGTGAGGCCCCCGTCGAATCACGAAGATGTTCCGTCACTTCTTGTTGCACACAACTTCCTTCCGTCACTTCTTGTTGTTATTAAACTAGTTAATTTTATAACATTAGAATAGTTATTTACGAGATTTTAACCATGTACCTTATTTTTGAGTTTCCGATATTTCGGCACTGTCGCAAGCGCCATGGTCACGGAGTAACTGAAGTTTTTGCGAGTAAGTTCCGAAATATCGGAAACTCAAAAATAAGGTACATGGTAGAAATCTCCTAAATAACTATTCTAATGTTAGTGACCATGAAAGTTTAAAACAATATAATTTTATAGCAGCCTCAGAATTAGGGTTTGCCAAAATGCAGAGTTTTCCTTCTCTGGGTGCTGATGATCATGCCAGCAGGTTTACCTTAGTCGCCTTTTACGACACCTCGGTAAGAGTGAGGGTGGCCTATTCTAACTACTCTGCCGGGGACGACACGGCTGTATATTTGACTATGCGTTTTCTAAATTTAATTCGTTGTGACAGAGTACTTATCAGGCCACTTGCCTAATGGATGTTTCCAGCTCTGTCACCATTATCCTACCTTGCACTTAAAGTTGAGCCAAGTCCAATGTCTTTTTTTTTTTTTTTTTTTTTTTTAATTTATTTTATTTAATACAAATACAGTACTTATTACAAAATCTGCCAAACTGCAGAACAGTTTGTCGGCAGTAGCTCTCGTGGATGCTTTACACAGTTCTTAAGTACTAACAATGTATTACTCGTATGTTACTTTTACAGAGAAATATAACCTTGGTGTAAAGAAGGTAGTGCTATCAAGACTACAACGACTTATAGAAAATTATACCTATATATCTGGCTAGATATATAGGTATATCACCCACGTATACATGCTTATGCATGGCTATGCATAAGCATATATACGCACGTGATTATAGGATAATTAAACACATACACACATATATAATTACCTACATTATGCTTTAAATAACTAATTTTATACCTAGTTGAATAGACATATGGTTTTATGTTTCATTTAATAGACGATGTTTCGTAAAAATAAATATAGATATAGTTTATTGGTTGGACAGACACATTACCAAAAACGAAGGATAGGTAGGAGACTGACTGCCGTCCGCTAACCAAAAGGTCGCCAAGTCACAGGGAGTCGCTGTGGCCTAGCGACCTCTCAGTCAGCGGACGGCAGGAATGTTGGCTTCACGGACACATAGATAAGTAATGCTTTCGGAGTGTCGTCTTCAGGTGATTTTTACTATGTATGTTGCTGATCAGTCCTTGAGGCAGCTCATTAATGAAAGTAGGTGTCAGCCAACGCCGTTCCCGCTTACCGAAGTAGTTATTTACCCTAGGGACAATTAATTTAGACACCTTTGATGCTCGGGTCTGGTAAGTATGTTCTCTCTTCCTTTTGTACTCATTGTTATTAAACTGTTCAATTAGGATAGCAGATTTTAAATTCAGTTGTAGTTAATTGAACAGTGATTCTCATTGTGATTTGTTCTAGCTAGTAGTACCTGGTGAGCGTCTTTCAAGATTCGGTCCGAGACGGTAGGAGCATGGGGTGGCGGCGGGAATAGGCTGTCTGATTCCGAATTACGCCCAGAACACTGTACGCGCATGTATGTTTCTAACTGCGGCCTAGCCTGCCAGTGTTCTCTTCTTCTTTGTCGGTACAATTACAAAATAAATATAAATATTTCCTGTTGGATAGGTGACGTGGTTCCCAGCTAGAAATAATAAATAATTTCCTTTTATAAATTTGGTTGAAAAGTAATAATTAAACGACGATCTGTACGGAGCTCGCGATACGTACAGGAGAATACGATATGAAAAAAGGATTGAATTTACTTATATCTTAGACAGATGGCGCTGTATTAATTACAAATAAGAGTACTAAGATTTTATGATACCTAGTTATGGCGGCGTGAAACAGATGGCGTTGTTAACAAGTATTTCGCGGTTTAACATTACCAGTTATTTTATTACATCGTCATCGTCATCGTCAGCCCATTTAACTCCCCACTGCTGGGGCACGGGCCTCCCTCAATCACATGAGGGGTAATTGCCATACTCACCACGCTTGGCAGACGGGTTGGCGAGGGTTTTGATATAAACGCAGAGTTTTCCTTCTCTGGGTGCTGATGATCATGCCAGCAGCCTTACCTTAGTCGCCTTTTACGACACCTCGGTAAGAGTGAGGGTGGCCTATTCTACTCAGCCGTGTGGTCCCCGGCAGAGTAGAATAGGTATTTTATTACAATTTGGTTAAAACTACACTTAAAGCTAAAATGTTAAAACTAGAAATTGTAACAATACAGGAGATCTGACCTGTAGGTCCCACACTAGGGAGTCCCTGTATCGTGTGGGCACCTATTTGGTGTTCCAGTGCTGCGACAAAGATGTTTATTTATCCCGGTTATTCTATTCTATTAACTATTATTGTTTAACTGTGCAGTTGGGTCACCAGTTTTTAACGGATCATAGCATTAAAGTTGTGGTCGACATTGCATGCTCTGACGTTAAATCCGTTAACGCTGGTGTTCCCCAGGGCTGTGTCCTATCGCCCACGCTGTTTCTGCTACACATAAATGATATGCTACATAACGGTGGCATCCATTGCTACGCAGATGACAGCACGGGGGATGCCTTATACAATGGCCGTGCAAACGTTTCCCGAGAAAATGTCGATGAGTACCGGAACAAAAACACTATTATTAATTAATTTATTAGACTCTTGCCAGAGCGGTCTTGGTCATCATTTTGAGTCCCGATGAGACATTATCCTTGAGATTCGGCGCTATTCATCGCGGACTGCAGCTTTCCGGGTACACTCCAGCCAGTGCTCTGGGTCTAATTATTATGTCATGCCATGTAGGAAGCCAGCGGTCTATTGTGACATTCCCAGGTCCAATCCGCTCCCGCTCGCGCTTATGCCAAGGACAGCAGCGTGTCAATGCCAACACCTCGGCCTCGACACGCGCTGGGGAAGTGCCAAACCAGCTTTGGCGGTAGAACGGATACCATCAATTTTAATTGCACCTCGGAAACTTCGAAAAGCGACTGAGTAGTATTAATGGTTTCCTATAAGTTTGTGAATCGTATGCGATTTAGAGTTCCGTGTTAAGACTATCGGGTATACTTAACTAGCGACGCTGATCTATTTAAATTGTTAGCTACTAAACCGGTACATAAGTTTAAGTTGCATGTAAAAAAACTGCCTAATGCAGAAAGGCTACTATAAGGTAGATGATTATATGAATGATAAGGATTCCTGGACATGTTGATCTCTTCGCCTGTCCTCTAATAATTCATTTCATAATTTTTCTTTGACGATTTATCTAAACGATATTGATTATAAGCATTGTATATCATACTGTCAGTGTAATCATAATTTGTATAAAAATGAATATTGTAATTACCATATTATTTGAAAAGAGTAACTACTGAGTTTCTTGCTGATTCTTTTCGGTAGAAATTGACATTCCGAATCAGCGGTAGATTTCATAATATTTGACATTCATAATAAATGTTCTGTATGGACTTAAATTGAATACATTTTTGATTTAACGGATACCATCAATTTAAATTGCATATTTGCATTAAAAGGTAGGATCTTCTAGGTAATCGTGCTACATCTTAGACCATATTATCACTTACCATCAGGTGAAATATGGTCAAACGCTTACCTATCTACAATAAAAAAAAAACCCCCACAGCCGGGACTGGACCGTACCGCTAATCGCGCTCGCCGCTTCAGCCCTATCTGGCGCAATTTTTTTTTTATGTAATAGGTAGGCAGACGAACTGACGGATCACCTGATGGTAAGCAATTGCCGCCGCCCATGGACACAAGTGCGCTGCCAATCTTTAAACCCTCCCTATCTCCCGGATTGGGCCTCCGGTACCCTCACTCACGCAGCGAAACACAGCACAGTGCTGCTTCACGCCGGTTTTCTGTGAGGCCGTGGTATCATTCCGGTCGAGCCGGCCCATTCATGCCGAAGCTTGGCTCTCCCACGGTAAAAATACGGTAGCAATACAGCCCTTAGACGCTGTACGACCTACCAGGATACCCGGTAACGTCATCCCCGGCGGAGTAGTATGCTGAGCAAGCCACTCCCCAGCAGTGGGTACGCTCACGTACCCACTGCTGGGGAACCGAAAGCCCGTTTAGTGCCTCTTACGACAGGCCGGGAAAAAGTTGGAAGTATTATTCTTAAACGCCCCTAGCCACGCAGAGCTGGAACAAGGCGACTAGCCTGGCCTGATAAGTATTCTGTCACAACAAACGCATTGTCAAATATACAGCCGTGTCGTCCCCGGCAGAGTAGAATAGGCCACCCTCACTCTTACCGAGGTGTCGTAAAAGGCGACTAAGGTAAAGCTGCTGGCATGATGATCAGCACCCAGAGAAGGAAAACTCTGTATTTATATTAAAACCCTCGCCAACCCGTCTGCCACGTGTGGTGAGTATGGCAATTACCCCTCATGTGATTGAGGGAGGCCCGTGCCCCAGCAGTGGGGACTTGGTTAAATGGGCTGACGATGTCCATTCAGCTGCAGGGAAAATGTTGGAAGTATTATTCTTAAACGCCCCAAGCCACAGGGCGTATCGCGATCAGCTTTGACGGAACCCAAAGAACAAAAACTCACACTTACCCAAATTCTTTTGTGAGTTGGCAATGCTTTATATGTATTGATTTTCCTATTGAGTTTTAGGTGCCAAGTACCGGCCCAGTACCGGTAGGTAATGTAGACAGACAAACACTTTCACACCTCACAAAAGGGGGTGACTTAGGGATATTAAACATGATATGAATTTAAACTTTACTTTAACAGTGGGAGAGCCACGCTTCGGTATGAATGGGCCGGCTCGACCGGAGTAATATCAAGACCTCACAGAAAACCGGCGTGAAGCAGTGCATGCGCTGTGTTTCGCTGCGTGAGTGAGGGTACCGGAGGCCCAATCCAGGGGAAGGGGGGTTAAAAGGTAAGCAGCGCACTTGTGACACCACTGGTGTTGCAGGCGTCCATGGGCGGCGGTAATCGCTAACCATCAGGTGATCCGTCTGCTCGTCTGCCACCTATATCATAAAAAAAATAAGGTGACGGGTAGGGCACACTAGCGACGCTAATCGATTTTAATTTTTAGCTACTAAACCGGATGTATTTTAAACATTTTCGGGGTTACAAACTCTCGGCAAACACCTATAGGTACTATTTATTTAATACTCATACATATAGCGGTCTGCTTTTGCATTCGAATTGTGGATTACCGCCAAAAGTAGCCGCTTTTGGCGTGAATCAATTTTTCGCGTACAATAACGGACCCAACATTTGTGCATGGTTATTTAATAAATTGTATAAGTGTTTGCCGAGAGATTGTAACCCCTCTACTACCTGGACTATTAGGTAGTGCGTCCTGTTCTAGTGCACTGGATGCAGTCAGTGGCTGGCCTGCAAAGCCTCGACCACCGAGCCGTGTAGCAAGCCTCTCGGTCTTCTACCGGATTCATTTCGGAGAAAGCGCGGAGGTTCTGCATAATCTAATCTCCCCAACTCATCTCCCCCGTCACCGGACGAGAAGGCGCGGCAAGGGCTTTCATCCTTGTTACTTTAATATACAAATATCCTTTTTTTCCTCCCAAAATACGTATTGCTTTGTATTTATTGTGATGATAATGATAATGACCGACTAAAATAAACGACTGACCGGATGGCGCAATTGGTAGTGACCCTGCCTCTTACGCCATAGGTCCTGGGTTCGATCCCCACCCTGGACAAACATTCGTGCGATGAACACTTGTGTTTGTTCGGTGTCTGGGTGTAATATATACAAATACAAATACAAATACAAATACAAATACAAATAGTTTTTATTTCCATTAAACATGTGGGTTATTGGGCATTACAGTAGGTCCCACACTAGGAAAAGTCCTGTATCGTGGGCACCCGGTATAAATAACAAAACCAGGAGAGCGACAGATTACATTTAAAACAAAGATAACATTATCAACTATTTGAAACTGTGCTAACACTAAGTAATTTATTTAACAAAAGTAATTTATTTAACAAAAGTAATTTAGTTAAAAAGGTTTAAAAAAAAAAAAAAAAAAGAAAGGTATAAATATATTGTAATATAATATGCTTGCTGTCTGTGAAGTGTGCGAGCGAGATGATAAGAAACTAAACCTAAAATTTGTGTGACGTATGATTGTGTGTGTGTGTGTGTGTGTGTGTGTGTGTATGTGATTATGTGTGTAAGTTTAATTTATTTATTTATTAATTAATTATTTTATTTTAATTATTTTATTTTAATTGCCTTAGTAGGTCTTCAGTCTCTTGGTAGGTTCGGGACAATAGAAAAGTGGAGATCGAAGATTTGGCTTGCCTTACAGTGAGGACCTTTAGATAGCATCGTTTTACAATTTTATTGTAAATGTATGGCAACATGTATTTCGGCAGTCTCTGTGCAAAAGAGGTACGCACAGTCACGGTTGGGAGTTTGAATACTCTTCTATGCGACATGGCTGCGAGCTTCGTAGAGTTTAGTACCTTCCGGTGGACTTTTAAGCAGGCTTTAAGAATATAAAGTTGACGTACACTTAAAACCTGTGCTTCTGCAAACAGTGCCACCGTGGGGTAGAGAAACGGCTTGTTGCACATTGTCTTGAGAACAGCACGCTGGGCTCTCTCAAGCACTAACATTGCGGTGACACCAGTTCCTCCCCAAACTGGTATACAATAGCTAAGAAGTGGTTCTCCTAAACTAGTGTACACCAGATGAAGAGTCTGGGAGTCTGCGGAGTGCCTAAGCAATTTCATCACATAGATGAGTTTTCTCATTCGAGCTGCAGTCTTTTCAATGTGCTTTTTGAATGAGAGGTTCTCATCTACTACTACGCCTAGGTATCGTATATCTGGTGTCCTTTCAATGGTTTCACACGAGCAGCTGCAGCGATCACATGCTGCTGAGTGAAGTCGGAGTACCATGGGTGAAGGTGGAGCTGATGGTTTTGTCTTGTGGAAGCAGACATACTTAGTTTTAGAAGCGTTCAGAGTCAGCAAATTTCTGTTTAGCCAATTCTTAATAATTCCCATACCTTGTTCCGCTTTCTGAAACGCTCCTAACCAATTCCTATCATGGAATAAAGCTACAGTATCATCTGCATAACAGACAACTTCGACATCACCAACAAGCACATCATGAACATCGTTCAGGAAGAGGGAGAACAAGGTGGGTCCAAGAACGCTGCCCTGCGGAAACGCCAAAACGTATCGGAAGCTCATCACTGACAATATCATTACCTAATTTCATGCATTGACGTCTGCCAGATAAGTAGCTTCTAAACCAATCTAACGGTAAACCTCTGACACCAGCATTATCTAACTTTTTTAGCAGCAACTCTACCGGCACCGTGTCAAAGGCTTTTGCCAGATCTAAGAAAACACCAATGCATTTACGGTTTCTATCTAATTGATCTGAGACGAATTCCACCAGAGTAGTTACAGCATCTTCCGTTGATCGTCCTTGCCTGAAACCGAATTGTCTTTGTGAAAGCAGATTGTTTTTCTCAAGGTAGCTCTGAAACCGCTTGTTGACGATCTTTTCTAAGATTTTTGAATAGGTGGTCAAGAGAGATATTGGCCTATAGTTTTCAGGACATTTCTTTGAGCCACTCTTATGAATAGGAACCACCAGGGCTTTTTTCCAACTAGTGGGGAAAAAGCCCGTGCTGATGCTAAGGTTGAAGATATGTGTTAAAGGCTCGGCTATTTCAAATCTAATGGCTTTAATGAGAGAGGGACTAAGGCCATCTATACCAGCTGCGCTATCATTTTTCAGTTGCATTATAATTTTGTCTACCTCATACACGTCTGTCGGTTGTAAAAAGAAAGAGCAGTTGCTTGGCGGACCCAAACTAGAATGAAGTAACAGATCCTTCTGTGTGCATTTATTTTGTGTGAGTAGTATACCTGCCAGGCGCTCACCGATGTTAGCAAATATTCGTTGCAATGATTTGCCGATTCACGACCAAATCCTTCTTTGACTTTGGTCAACTCAATGGCCGAGTCAGTTTTGGTATCGGAATGACTTATTTTTCTGATCGCTTTCCAAAATTTTTTTGGGTTATTTTTGTTGTTTGCCAGTTCCTCTGCCTCATAATCCCTTTTCAATCGATGAAGGAGGTCTCTGAGATAGTTCCTATATCGCTTATATACCAATTCTTGAACGCTATCGTTCGGATTTTTTTTATAATTAAGATGGAGTCTATCTTTATGTTTAGTGCATCTCAGTAGGCCAGGAGTCATCCAAGGTTTTAAGATACATTTAGAACGACTAGTGAACCGTACGCTAGTATGTTCTTTAACCGTAGTTGAAACTATCGAACCAAAACATTCAGCCGCCGTGTCGACATCCCGGCATGACATTACGGATAACCAGTCTGCGTTCTTAAGGTCTTCTGCTACTGCGCTGTAGTTGATCCTTAATATTTTCCGGGAATGTGGCTTAGCCTTAGTACAGGTCATACCAAACATGCAAACACTGTGATCGGTGATGTCAGCGTTTACAACTGCACCTGCGCATTCCACCGGATTGGCCCTGACAAATATATGATCGATACATGCACCTACCCTAGTGGGTCGAGTAATGGCTGGCAGCATGTTGGATTGAGCCATGAGATCAAGATACTGCGACGAATCCTGATCCCTAGGGTCAAGTATATTTATATTTATATCACCGGCTAGTAAAGCTTTGGGGATTTTTCAAATGACTTTAAGGTGGAGCTAAGAGAGTCTATGAATATTTCCTTTCTTAAAATGAAGGGGAACGATACACTGCTAGTATAGTGCCAATCATAGGGATATCAATGGAGAGGCCCTCGGCTTCAGAGAGATTTAGTTCTTGAGCTGACGCATTTCGGTTTTCTATGACGTAGACTGTGACCCCGCCACATCGATTTAGATTGTTTTTAGTTTGAAAAACATCATAGCCTGGAATTTGACCAACGAGGGGAGAACACTGTAACCAGCATTCTGTCAAAATAATCACATCAAAAGCAATAGCCAATCTGTCTAAGGCAATCAAAAATGGATCGAAGTTGCAGTTAATACTACGGATATTTAAAGTAAGTATTTTGAGCCCATATGAGTTATGGATCACTTCTTTACATTTTTCCAGCGAATTTAAATCGTGACAAGTAATCGTAAAAGCTTCGTCAATTTCTTGAACAGTATCTACATTGGTAGACATCTCAGGGGGGGCGATCTATAAAAAATATTGCGGACATTACCGCCAAAGAAAAGGTTTGGTTATAAATAACATGTACGAAGCTGAAGCGGGGTAATTTGCCAGAATGCAAGCAAGCTACAAAGATTAAAAATGTATGCTCAGGAATTAAGTAAAGCGACAAAAGTCCGAGATGCTTATAAAGTGATGTGCTAGTGTTGTGTATATGTATTTGTGAGTGTGATGATGACAGCAAAAGAAATAAAAAGCATAAATTAGAATACAAATGATACGGAAAAAATACGAAATTAAAATTAAAAAGCAGACGCAAGAGGCACCTAACTGTACGTTAGTTAGTTTGATGGTCCGAAGAGTGTTGAGGTCTGTCACTGATGTCTTCCCCAACTCTTTCATTGAGTTCTTGGAGTGAACGTATGGAAATGGGTGGGGCCTTCTCTGTTTTACGAACGTATATGATACCGTTGAGGACCCAACAGAAGCTGAAGTTATGCTGTCTGATACGCTGTTTTGCATCCCGAAATAAACTGCGGTTGGTCTTACTTAGCCTTTCATATAAAGAAATCTTGCAAGGGTTTCCTACAACTACATTTTCAGTGGTTACATCACGCCTTGATTTTGCTGCTTTGATGAGCTCATCGCGTTTAGCTCGTCTTATAAGTTTAACAACGATTGGACGTGGCTTCCAGTCTCTTTTCAATGCGCTCTTGTTCCTGGGAGTACGCGGCCCTGCTCTCCATATTCCATCCACGTCTGCGTCTGATATTTTGACACCATATTTTACCGAGGTAAGGTTGAGTATTTGTTGTAGGTTTTCATGATCTAGTTCAGCAATACCATGAATTTCCAGCTCATTCCTCATGACAGCCTGTTCCTGCAGCGATACCTGACTCTGGAGATGTTTCACTGTATCCTTCAGCTGTGATATTCCTTGTCCTTGCGTTCCACCAGACTTTCAAAATCATTTAGTTTTTGTATTAGAGTAGATGGAATATCACCTAATTGTGTTTTCAGCTCTTGGACTTCAGCCCGCAGGATACTAATTTGCGAGCCTTGTTGCTTCAGTTCAGCAACCTCCATACGTAGTTGTCGGAGCTCCGAAAGTACTTCTGAGCTGATGTCAGGTGTATCACAAGGCAGACTCAAGTTTCGGGAGCCCCTAATGGTGTTAATATTACTAGACTCTGCTCTAGTGTACGTATTGTTAAGTTTATCGTTTAAGCTCCGGATTGGAGTGCTGGCATTATTTTTCTTAGGTTGGCTAGCCAAGCATAATGGGCATACCCAATTGAGTTTATACTCATCTGAATATTCATGAAAATCTTTTGCAGATATGGTGAGACATTCTAGGTCAAATAACTGTTTGCAATTCTTGCAATCCATATAGTCGAGGGAATGGATCGACTTCCCACAGGCGTTACAAGTTGTAGACATATTGAAGGCAATATACCACTTTAATTAATTTAATTATTAGTTAGATTTTTCAATTTAATTAGCAATATGCAATGTGCCGGATCGCGGTGTTAGATACAATAAAGTTGGAGATGCTTAGCTGTGACTGTGAGCCGGATCGCGTCGTCGACAACCGCGGCTGCTGGCGAAACTTGCCGATCGCGCACGAAGGCGTCCGAAGTAGGTAATGTTGTGACGCCGGCCGATGCTTGCTTGAATTATAACGGCGAGCTGAGATGTTTTATGCTTGTTTTATCCAATATTCTTGTGATTTCGTTGACAGAATGTTGCACCAGTTTACGGGTATTGTTTTAAATTATCGATTAATATAGGATACTATTAAGAATTAACACTTTTTACTTAAGATTGGGAAGTTAATAGCTGGAGCAAAGTAAAACAGGTCTGTCGCTGACAGAAGGTCGCGATGATGTCCGTTGATATGTATTTAAGTAGGTCGCGATGATATGTATTTAAGTATATATTTGTGTTCCTCTGTTATCTGATATCTGTAACACAAGTGTTTAAGCTACTTAGTACGGAATCAGGTCAACCTATGAGATGTTGTGAGAATTATTATTATTATTATTAATGATGAATAATTTATTTCGAAGAACATGGTACAGGAGATCTTAAGGTTATTTATTTATTTATTTAATATAATTATACGGGATAAACCCTATTACATAATTAACTCTTATTGTATTAATTATAAACACAAATAAATTTTATTTACTAGGGACTTAACATTATCTGTAAATATGTCTAGTTCTGGATGCAATGTCAAGAGTGCGTTAAGCGATGCATGCGGCAGAGCGGCGACTGCGCACGCGCCGCCGTGCGGCACGGCGGGGGCGCGAACAGCCGATGCCTGCGACCAGAGCGTATACGCAGATACTTATCAGGCACAAACATGCGCGATAGATGTGTGTTGAACATCTATCGCGCATGTTTGTGCCTGATTCAGGCGAGTCCAGGCTCCCGCGCAGTTTCGCAATAGCAGTGGAAATCTCTACCCGTGTCCTCCTGACCTCCAAAGAGTTCATCTCCAACATTCCCAGCAAGAACATAGTAGGATACATAAATGGATAATATCCATATAATATCCGCTTATAATAATAACGAACGAAAGCTTTTTGGACTTTCTCTAACATTAATTTATACTTGGCCTCGTGAGGATTCCAAACACACGCACTAGATTCCAAAGAGCTCCTCACCAGACTAGTAAATATGCACAAGTTCAACATATATTGTATGCTATGTTATCTGTGTATTGTTTGTGGTCAATAAATGTATTTTCTTTCTTATGTTGTCGACTCACGCCTTATCCGCATGAAGCTATTCGTTTCCAAATTTAAAATACGGACAGTTGAAGAATGGAACCCTGCACAAACTAAGAAGAAGATGGAATCCTGTTAAAAGGTTGCGAAGGTCAGACGGCAGTCGCTTCATTTTAATTATCAGACTCTCCAAATCCTGAATCATGGTCCAAGCGTACCCCGGGCTCCATAGTGACATCTTTGGATGCAACCGGGAATTACACGCTAAGATGAGGATTATAAAACGGCAGCTTTGAACCGGGACACCCTAAAATTAGAGAGAGTTGAAGAATGGAACTATTTTCCAAGGTCTGTCTTGCCTGATAACTATAATCTAGACATCTTTAAGCCAAGAGTGAAGAGGCATCTTTTTAAGTATACACATATCATCCTAGACCTAATCGTCGCTTTCCATCAGGCGCTATTGTGGTCAAGCATTCATTAGGGCCTCTTGACCTTCCGCGCTTGAGCGCAACTCTTTAGCCACAATGACATCAAGGTCTCGAAGATCAGATAGGAAGATACATACATAATACATCACACTACAAACGCGATGACGACCCGTTTGAAACAGTGGTAGTGAACGCTGCCTTTGGGCCTAAGGGTTGCGGGTTCAATCCCTGGACAGTACAAAATTTGTGTACATGAACATGTTTGTTTGTATAGGTCTGGGTGTTATCTATATAAGTATGTATTTACAGACATAGCCTAAAGGATTGCATGCCTCAAGTGGCAATGGGCAGGCACATATGCGACGAGAACAGACGGCCGTTAGGGGCGGAAAGGTCCTCGAGTGGAGGCCACGTACAGGAAGTCGCAGCCGTTGCAGCCCCCCACAAGGTGGACCGACGATCTGGTGAAGGTCGCGGGAATCCATTGGATGCGGGAGGCACAGGACCGATCTGTGTGGAGAACATTGGGGGAGGCCTATGTCCAGCAGTGGACGTCTATTGGCCGAAATGATGATGATGATGTATTTACAAAGTATTTAATATATATTCGTAATTCCGCTGTTGGTTCGGAATCGGTAACACAGGTGCTTGAGCTACATATCGCGGAGTCAGATCAATGTAGTTACTGCGTAATGTGTTGTTGTGAAATATTAAAAAAATATATTCATATAGCTCACATAGGCACACTACAAATTTAATTAAAATACAAAATAGGTTACCTAACATCCAATTAAATCCTGTTTGCTGGACCAAAATTACAATAACACAGAACATGTCCTCTCTTGATTATGATGACGTATACACTAATATTCACACCACACACACACACACCACAAACACTCACACACACACACACACACACACACACACACACATCAAATCCATACAGTATTACTTTCATTATCCTTAATTACTTAATTATATGTTTGTTTATAGAACCGAAGCTGTCGTTAAATGTAAAAGTTTGCTAATGTTCACTCAACTCAACTAATGCGATACAGGCCTGTGAGCCTAGTGCAATTGATGATACTACCAAATGTAACATTTAATGTCATTAAAGATTTATTTATTTATTTAACATAAGCTAAGTCCTTGACCTAATCTAGACTTGGCATTGTCTTCGGTAGGAGGGACGGCGGGGGGCCTTCGGATAGTTTCTGAAACATGTAACCTTGATTCAGTTGGTCTGGTTCCCCTGTCAAGGGATGCGAAGGTCAGGCGTACGTTGCTTCATTGTGATTATCAGACTTCCCGAATCTTAGATCATGGTCCAAGCTTACCCCGGGCTCTGAAGCCACAGCCTTGGACGCAACTAGGAATAACTAGCTAAAATATGGAGGGATCATTTTAGAGATCATAAACACAATTGATTATTCGTGGCTTTTTAGGGTTGGGTAGCCAAATGGCAAAAAACGGAACCCTTATATATTCGTCATGTCTGTCCGTCCGTCTGTATGTCACAGCCACTTTTCTCCGAAACTTTAAGAACTTATACCATTCAAATTTGGTAAATAGATGTATTTTGTTAACCAGCATTACGATTTTTACACAAAAATAGGAAAAAATTTTTTAGGGGTCCGCATACTTAGAACTGAAACTCTAAATTTTTTTTCACCAAACCCATACGGATAGGTCTTTAAAAAATGATGAAGAAAAAAACATTAGAAACTTCAAGTTTCTAATGTTTTTTTTTTTCTAATCTTAATACGTTGCGCAAGAGACGCTCCCAAATTGGTAAAATGTGTAACTTCTATAATAAAAGTTTTTTTTCATCATCATCATCAGCCTATCGCAGTCCACTGCTGGACGTAGGCCTCTCCAATTGTTCGCCACTGTGATCTATCCATGGCTTCTCGCATCCAGCTCTTGCCAGCCATCCTGCGCAGATCGTCCTCCCACCTAGCCAGAGGGCGCCCTACATTACGTTTGCCAAGACGCGGTCTCCACTCCAGAACTCGTTTGCCCCATCGGTTGTCGGTTCTGCGGCTAATATGGCCAGCCCACTGCCACTTAAGCTTGCTAATCCGGTGAGCAATGTCGATAACTTTGGTTCTCTGCCGGATCACCTCATTTCGGATTCGATCTCGGAGAGAGACGCCGAGCATTGCTCGTTCCATAGCCCGCTGAGCGACCTTTAACTTGTGGACCAGCCGTACCGTAAGTGTCCACGTTTCGGCTCCGTATGTCATGACGGGTAGGACGCACTGATTGAAGACTTTCGTCTTTAGGCACTGTGGTATCGACGATATGAAGACACGACGTAGTTTTCCAAATGCTGCCCAACCTAACTGGATTCTTCTGTTCACCTCATCCTCGAGGTTGTTTTTAACCCAATTGCAAAGTCTGCCCGAGGTATACGTATTTTTGAACAACTTCGAGGACGGCACCGTGAATTGCAATCGGTTCCGGTAGAACATGTTCATTGAACATGACCTTGGTTTTGTCCAAGTTCATCCGTAGGCCGATGCATTTAAAAGAGTCAGCCAGGTCATTCAGCATCTGTTGTAGGTCCTGCAGCGTTTCTGCCATTATGACGATGTCGTCAGCAAATCGCAGGTGAGAGATGTATTCGCCATTGATGTTGATGCCACGTCTCTTCCAGTTCAGCGTCTTGAACATATCCTCCATTGCATTTGTGAACAATTTCGGAGAGATGACGTCCCCTTGTCTCACTCCTCGATGCAATGGTATAGGACTTGTTTGCTGATTCTGTACTTGGACGGACATAGTAGCGGCATCATAGAGACATCTCATCACCTGGATATATCGCCAATCGACTTGGCATCGCTGCAGGGACTCCAGAACAGACCAGATTTCAACCGAGTCAAAGGCTTTCTCATAATCCACAAATGCTAGACACAGGGGCTGATTATACTCTTCTGTCTTCTGTATAATCTGCCGCACTGTGTGGATGTGATCTATGGTGCCGTATCCGCTCCGAAACCCAGCCTGTTCCGGTGGTTGGAATTCGTCGAGTTTCCGCGCAAGACGGTTCGTGATCACTCTTGAGAACAGCTTATAGACGTGGCTTAAAAGGGAAATGGGTCGATAGTTCTTCAAAAGGGTTTTGTCCCCTTTTTTGAAAAACAAGACGACCACACTCTTACTCCACGCCCTCCGGAGTTCTCCCTTCGAAGAGGACATCGTTAAAGAGCTTTTGGAGTTCCCTCAGTACGGGTAATCCTCCAGCTTTCAACAACTCTGTTGTAACGCCATCCTCTCCAGGGGCTTTTCCATTTTTCAGCTGTCCAAGAGCAATCTCGATTTCGCCAATGCTGACTTCTGGCAAGTCTTCGGTGAAATGGCGTGTTAATGTGGCCCTAGAGTCCTCATTTTCGGGATCAGGTCGAGATGCATGCGAAGCGTATAATCGGCCATAGAAGTCTTCCACTTCTCGAAGGACCGCCGGCTTTGAAGCAACAACTTCTCCACGTGATGTGGTCAGCTTGGTCAGGTGGCTTCTTCCGAGAGATTGTACGAAAACCTTCGACCCCCGGAGTATTGGAGCACCGGAGGTCGCGTCGCACAAGTTTACTGATCTCCCGGTTTAGAGTCCGTTTTCCTGACGAAGTGGACGGTGGTTGCTCACGTCGTTGTCTCATTAGCCCCAAGGTCTCATCAGAGAGTTTCGACTTCCTACCTTTGCGCTGCATGTTACAAAATCTCGTGCCTTCTTCCCTGAGGACTCGAACCACATTTTCGAGGTTCTGGTCAACGTCCGTTGTGGTTTCCACTGCATTGAATCGGTTTTCCAGGTTTAACTGAAACTTTTCAGATCCTTTCATGGATTGCAGTAGAGTAGGCCGGAGTCTTGACCTCATCAAGCGGACTCGTTCGGCTTTAAAGTCGATATTCAGAGTGCCTCGGACAAGTCTGTGATCGCTACCGGTGTTGAACCTGTTGATCACGGAGACATCTCTGAATATATGCCGCCTGTCCGCCATGATGAAGTCGATCTCGTTTTTTAGTCATAGTGTCGGGGCTCTGCCACGTCCACTTTCTTTGGGGCTGCTTCTTGACGAAAGAGTTCATCAAAAAGAGCCCCTCTCGTTCGAGAAAGTTGACAAGCATCCGCCCCCTATGATTCCTAACTCCAAATCCATGGGATCCTACTACCGATTCGTTGCAATTCTGTACTCCCCACTTTAGCGTTGAAGTCCCCCATGACAACATTGTAGTGGGTTTTGGTGGTGAAGTGGAGGGCCCTCGATATGTCATCGAACATTTCCTCCACTTCATCGTCTGAGTGTGTCGAAGTCGGTGCGTACACTTGCACCACCTTGAGGCTGTACCTCTCGGTGAGCTTGATGATGAGGTACGCTACCCTGTTCGACACGCTAGACATTTCCACTACGTTGTCAGAGAGGGACTTATTGACCAGAAACCCGACGCCGCCTTGAGAATGTTGGTCTCCCTCGCGGAAGTACATTAGGTGGCCCGACTCCAAGGTTACGGTGTCCTCGCCCTCTCTTCGGACTGCGCTTAAACCAAGGATGTGCCACCTTATTTTCCCAAGTTCCACCTCGAGTTATACAAAATACAATACAAATACAAAATTTCTTTATTTTTTAACATTTACATTACATGCGTGTGTGGGGTCCTCCTGTTAAGTATAAAATACTTGTTAGGAGTAGCCGCTCCTTCCAGAGACACTTTTAAAATAATGATACTTGTATTACATTAGTAACAGTAATTATAAAATTTTATAATAAGAACTAAACGATAGAAAAAAAAAGTAACAATTCTGTGTTGCGCGTGTGCATGCGAAAGGATGTGTGTGTGTGTGTGTGTGTGTGTGTGTGTGTGTGTGTGTGAGTGTGTGTGTGCGTGTGCGTGCGTGCGTGCGTGTGTGTGTGTGTGTGTGCGTGTGTGCGTGTGTGTGTGTGTGTGTGTGTGTGTGTGTGTGTGTGTGTGTGTGTGTGTGTGCGTTTGCGTGTGCGTTTCTGTGTGCGTATTAAACGTGTGTGGATGGGGGCGTTAATGTTTGTGCAAGTGCATGGGTATGTTAATACACACCCATGCACCTGCACATTACAACCTTAATTGGTTGCAATGTGGGGGGGTTAATACTGTGAGCTTATTTCATGATATGTTTGTGCCAGATGCGAATCAAGCCGCAAAGTGCGTCCGTTGTACGTCGCCAGGGTCAGTTTGTTGTGGTGGCCTCCCGTAGCCCGGAGATTCTTCGCACCCCCCGTCACGCCGTTGCCATGGTCGCCACCATGACCAGGAATAGCGGAGTTTTTTTTAATTTTTTTTTTTGAAAGCAAATACATTTATTGGCCACAAACAATATACAATAATACAGAATGACATACGACAGCGGAAACATTGAATGGTGAATATTACATTTTGTAAGGAATAAGTGAAGGGAGTGGCCAATCAGGTCCCAGCCTCAGCATTTGCTGCTACGGCATTATCTGCGATAATGCCGATATACGATGCGATTATATAGGTACATTACCATGAAATCTAACATCGAAGATTGGTTTGAACTAGATCTAATAAACAGTTTTTTTACTTTCGGCTACGGAACCCTTTATGGGCGAGACCGACTTGCACGCACCACACATACATCACGGCGATACGGTATAATAATTTCAGCAGAGACAATTTTCTTGTTTCGTACTTTTTAGAGCGTGTTTTTTTTGTAGTCGGGTTTTAGTTTTAAAACTTTATTTTTATTTTCCCCCTTGGAAGATGGGACGTGCTCTAGTGTGGGATGCTACCTTCGTCGACACTCTGGCACCGTCTCATCTTCCCGGGACTACGAGGAGTGCCGGAGCTGCGGCTGACGCTGCTGAGAGACTGAAAGCTACAAAGTATAGGCATCTATCTGGTGCCTACCACTTTGTAGCTTTCGGTGTTGAAACACTGGGCCCGTGGGGTTCCGACGCTCTCTCTTTCTTCCGTGACTTAGCTAAGCGTCTTGTCGAAGTCACGGGAGAGCCAAAAGCTGGCAGCTACCTCGCCCAGCGAATTTCCATCGCGATCCAGCGGGGTAACGCTGCCAGCATTTTGGGGGCACTGCCACGGGGACCTACTTTGTTTTAACTTTCCTTTTTATTTACTTTTAGTTTAATTTTATTTCTTAGTTATTGCCTTAATTTTCTTGTGTTTTTGTTCAATAAAAATTCAATTTTTAAAATATTTTTAGTTATGTAAATATGGTAGTTGCAATATGGTGAACTTTAGCTAGCAAGTAAAAATGTGTCAAGATGGCAGTCTAGTTTCTACAGCTATCCGGTATTTCAGAGCTCCGAAATGAACTTTTTTTTTATGTGATAGGTGGCAGACGAGCAGACGGATCACCTGATAGTAAGCGATCACCGCCGCACATGGCCACCCGCGACACCAGAGTGGAGTCACAAGTGCATTGCCAATCTTTAAATCTTTTCGCCCTTTCCCCTGTATTGGGCCTCCGGTACCCTCACTCACGCAGCGAAACACAGCACAGTGCTGCTTCACGCGGTTTTCTGTGAGGCCGTGGTATCACTTCGGTCGAGCCGGCCCATTCATGCCGAAGTGCGTCCTGCTCTAGTGCACTAGATGCACTGTCAGTGGCTGGCCTGCAAAGCCTCGACCACCGAGCCGTGTGGCAAGCCTCTCGGTCTCCTACCGGACTCATTTCGGAGAACGCGCAGAGGTTTTGCATAATCTAATCTCCCCAACTCATCTCCCCCGTCACCGGACGAGAAGGCGCGGCGAGGCCTTACATCCTTATGTTACTTTAATATACAAATATCCTTTTTTTCCTCACAAAATACGTATTGCTTTGTATTTATTGAGAAAATAACAGAAAAGTTCTACCCACTCCAATTTATGGTCATCATTACATATTGTTATCATTTAATAGCAATCCCATGGTATGCACAGATTAATAAAGTAGTATTGTCAACATTATCAGGAGATTTGCTTTCAGATAACAGTGAACCAATAACGAGGTAAGGTTTGTTTACAAACTGCCACGGCTGAGTCACAAATTTCAGAGTTCACAGAGATATTTGTGGAGACAATTTTTTTTTATTTAAAAAATCCTTCTGTGACGTGATCATGCCGAGTGATGACAAATTAATAACGCTTTTGCTCACTTTGATTTAAAAAAAAAAAGTAAAATCTCAGATCGCAATTATCATTACGAGATACCAACGATGTAATCCGAAGGACTAAGGGTTGTAGACGTTGGCATGCAGGTGGGCAATCTAAATTGGAGAGAGGCAGGACGATAGGTTGAGTAGGGATGAGGTGAATAGGAGAATCCAGTTAGGTTGGGCAGCATTTGGAAAACTACGTCGTGTCTTCGTATCGTCCATACCACAGTGCCTAAAGACAAAAGTCTTCAATCAGTGCGTCCTACCCGTCATGACATACGGAGCCGAAACGTGGACACTTACGGTACGGCTGGTCCACAAGTTAAAGGTCGCTCAGCGGGCTATGGAACGAGCAATGCTCGGCGTCTCTCTCCGAGATCGAATACGAAATGAGGTGATCCGGCAAAGAACCAAAGTCATCGACATTGCTCACCGAATTAGCAAGCTTAAGTGGCAGTGGGCTGGCCATATTAGCCGCAGAACCGACAACCGATGGGGTAAACGAGTTCTAGAGTGGAGACCGCGTCTTGGCAAACGTAATGTAGGGCGCCCTCTGGCTAGGTGGGGGGACGATCTGCGCAGGATGGCTGGCAAGAGCTGGATGCGAGAAGCCATGGATAGATCACAGTGGCGAACAATAGGAGAGCCCTACGTCCAGCAGTGGACTGCATAGGCTGATGATGATGATGATGAAGAGGACGATAGGTGGGCTAAAAATTTACTGAATGAGGAATGAGGCGACGTCCTGTAGGTAGACCACCTGCCCGTTAGATGATGATGAAGTTTTTACGGTAGTTATAGCAACAATGAATGAGGCTGGCAGAGGGGCGATGAAAAGGCCTATACCCATGCTTATACACTCAGCAGAAAGTGTATAAGTGTTCTGAAATGTTGATGATCCGCTTTTGGACCAATAAAAGACAAAATCTCAGACGCAACTCTCTTATACATATACAAAACTATACCCCTTTCACTTTATCATGAGATCGGTGACAGCAGGACAGAGTTATACGTGAGGCACATGTTAGAAATAGACTAACGTGAAAATGGTATAGATTTTGACATCTGTCACCCATATCATGCTAAAGCGAGAGCAGTACAGCAATCACCTAATTTCAGGACATAAATAACTTCAAGAATGGACTTTCACCTTCTTAGGGGGTAAAATTTCCGAAAATCCCTTCTTAGTGCTACCCTACACTAAAAATGTGGGAGAGCCACGCTCAGGCATGAATTGGCCGGCTCGAACGGAGTGATACCACTGCCTCACAGAAGACCGACGTGAAGCAGCGCCTGCGCTGTGTTTCGCCGTGTGAGTGAGGTTACCAGAGCGCACTTGTGACTCCACTGGTGTTGCGGGTGTCCATGGGCGGCGGAATTGCTTACCATCAGGTGATCCGTCTGCTCGTTTGCCACCTCTCATATATAAAAAAAAAGGAACCCCTGTGCAAAATTTTAAGTTTCTAACCCTTATAGTTAAGTTCTTGCTTTGATATGAATATCAGTCAGCTTTAGTTTATATGAGCCCCAATGCAAAATAGTTCATCTAGTACAAAAAACGTGGAGAAAGATTTTTTCAACTTAATTACCTTACCAGTTACGAAAACAGGAAAAATATTCTGCCATCTCATATTTGATTATTTTTACTCCATTGAATGTTGAACCAACAAACTATTTCAGGCGTTTAAATTAAGAGATATCCTGGTTAGGCATGTAGATTCATTTTAAAAAATATCGATCTCCGATTCGATTCCAATCGGCCATACTAGAATCGATTCTTGTTTAAATGGAGCATTAAAAGATCGATTTTCGATTAATCGAGCCAATTTCAAACATGACTAATTGCCTAATAAAGATTTCTCAAAACATTTATTACAATCAATCTAATCACTTACTATTTTTCAAATTTAAATAAATGCTATATGAACTATGCTATATCCACAGTATATTTTTGTTAAATAAAGTCACTCACAAGAATGTCAAGATTAAATAGGTAGGTTAGGTTTGATAACTTTGACAGCCGGATAGAAAAATAAAATGTATTTTTTTTTAACTCAGTAACGCCACATTCGGAAGCGTTCATAAATATTTACTCTATGGCGCGTTCAAATTTTTGACCAAGTAAGGACTACCAGTTGCTTTTGCGTCCGACAACAGCAACAAATTAAAAAAAAATGAGGAAGAGTATCATCGCTAGTTCTTTGAATGGATCGGTCCGATTCGGGAGGTTTATGAATCGATTCATTGAATCGTCGTAGGGTTCAAAATCGATCTGAAAAATCGATTATATTACTCTAAATAATCGATTTTTCGATTAATCGATTTTAAATCGACATGCCTAATCCGGGTTTTAAGTCGAGCAAATCGTAAGCAATGGGCTGTAAGTATATAAAGCTACCGTTACACATGCACATTTGTAGCATGTTAAATATGAGCATGCTTAAAGAACTGTCCACATTTGCTATTAATAAGCAAGCATCCATATTTTTAATTATACAGTTGATTTACTCCCTGCAGCTGAATTCTAACATCGAACCACACGCAAGCGATTGTCATTCCATCCTCATCATCTCGATGGATGGCGGTCTAATACTGTGCGTTTTTCGCGGAATTTTCTACCACGTACCTCAGTTCTGTGGAACAGTTTACCTATGGGAGTATTTCCCGACGGCTACGACTTAGGGACCTTCAAGAGAAGAGCGTACTCCTTTTTATAGTAATTAGAGAGAAAACTGGAATAGAAGATGCTTAGGAACATGCGCTGAGCCTCAAATCGAGATGGGCAAGCCATATCTCACGCTACAAAGACAAACATTGGACCAACCACACAACAGCATGGCATGGACCTCTAGGAAAGAGGCGCCAAGGCAGATCCAACAAGCGATGGGAAGATGATATTGTGGCTGTGGCCAGAAAAAACTGGCAAAAGGAAGCAAAAAATAAAGGAAGGGACCCCAGGAAAAAGTTATGGATCAGAGTACCTAGTGAAATAAAAGTGCATAACACCTTTCTAAAACTTGCCAAAAGGGAGCCTGACTCAATTTCTACTCAAAGTATAATTTATTTTTGCGAAGATCACTTTGACATAAGTACTTACTTATAAATTATTGAGTTTTACAGAGACTTTTAAAAATACCCCTTTTACAGTTATGTATGTACCAAGACAATAAACAAGATTATTTTGAGAGTGACATTCATATTTTTCCATGTCGAGTGATGTCACAACATTAGCGATAGCGTATCCAGCGTTCATTTATAAAAATAAAAATAATATTTTTTTAATTGAGAATATGCAAACATCTTAGATTTGCATTTACTGAATCGATATATGTTTCGTAAGTCAGATACTGCTGCAAATTTTTTTTTTTACTCACAACATCTCATACGTTGACCTGATTCCGTACTAAGTAGCTTAAGCACTTGTGTTACAGATATCAGACAACAGAGGAACACAAATATATACTTAAATACATTTATTACGCCCAGACACTGAACAAACACAAGTGTTCATCGCACGAGTGTTTGTCCAGTTTGTAAATATTAATTTATTGTAAAAAAATTGATATGAGTCAAGTAGCCTCACAAAATTAGCATGCTTATTTGTAGGCACTCTGTCCACTAATGCTACTACATGCACTTGCTCAAAAGTAGCATGCTTTAAGCATAAAAAAGCATGTGTAACAGTAAGTAGATACCTAAAAATTGACACTCAATTAGTTACTTTTTGATCTTTATTTCATTATACTTTACCTAAAGTACCCAAATCCTAGATCAAGCTTGCAAATAAAAGATAAATTACGAACATACCCCTAAACCCCCCCTCTGAGGTCCTTACATACATAAAATCACCAAACCCCCTAACCCAAAAAAAAAAAATTTTTTAATTTTATACATTTTACTAACATTAACCATGCATGACTGCTTAAACTTAAGATTATTATTGTAATTTAATTTAGTTTAAATTTATCGCGGAGCAAATTTCAAAAATAATTTGTAACACTTAAACTTAAAAACGAGCACAATAAAGGCACGGAACCAGTGTCCGTGGAATTTCAATAGAAATAAAAAAAATAATCCTAGATCATGGTCTAAGGGTACCCCGGGCTCCAAAGCGGCAACTGGGAATCACACCCTAAGATACTGCCAGTAAACCTAGACTCAACTGAAAAAAAAACACTAAAAAGCCACTCACATCTCTCATATAAGGAGTCCAGTCGTGGTTGCTGGCTTCCCACTCCGGCGGGGGCTTCTTCTCGCGTAGTCTATTTATTATTGTCGCGTCTGAATCCGCGTCCACGATCGTACGATCAAAATCAAACACTGCTAACTTCGACATTTTTGAAACGCGCGCTTTCTTTGAGCGCTCACGGAAGACTGGGGACTGGGGTAGGTAATCTACCAATCTCGCCTATGAGATAACGGAGAGATCACACACATAGTTTGTAGCGTGGGAGGACACAAAGTTGCAAGTGGAAACATCGCGAAATGTTTGGCATGGTTTTTCAGATTTGCGATTTTTTTTGGCTAAAGCGAGCAATTTTCGCGTATTTATTGACGTTACTGACATTGACGTATTTGACTAATAGATCTGTCTTTTTTTTTTTTTTTTTTTTAATATAATGGCTGCTACTGTGTCTCTCGACACATCTATAATTCTGCCAATGTCGAGTGATTAGAGAGACACGTTAATTAATAGATTGACCGGTGTGACGAGTGGAATCTATTTTAATCGGTTTTGACATCATCTAAAACAAAACAAACATACACATGGACAAAACAGACAGACAACGTAAAAATGTAAACGTATGAACAAAATATATAACATGTGAAGAGGGGAAATAGATCTGTCAGAAAGTGGCTTCGGATATGTGTCTAAAAGGTTTGCTGATAAAATCCGCTCCACCAAAGAAGTCCCGTGCAGAGCGCGCTTGAGTCGTCTTCAATTCAAATTTGAGCTTTTTTTGCCCACAGTTATATTTAATTTTTAAAAGAAAATCTTCATCATCATCTTATCGTTTTGACCCAATATGGTCCGTCCCAAGCCGTGTTGCACCGGAGCCCAGGATATATCTACCGTGGGGTGCGGTTTCCTGCTTCTACCCCTTAGGACCCCAACTCTCATGCTCATGACATTTATTTTCATACGACATATATCACTAAATCATAGCTTTTTTGTTTGGATTTCATGTGACATCCGCCATGTTTTCAAAATATCACGAAGACGAGAATTGAGCTCCAGGAGCCCAATTCTCGGGCTCGTGACATTTATTTTCATACGACATAACAAAGTTTTTTTAAAACATAGTTTTTTTGTATAGTTTTGAGGTGATATCCGCCATGTTTTCAAAATATCCAGGAGCCCAATTCTCGGGACGTGATATTTTGTCATCATACGATATATAGGAGCCAGAGCCAAAAAAAGCCAAAATTCCTGTAGCCCAATTCTCGTGCCCGTGACATTTATTTTCATACGACATATATCACTAAAACATGTTTTTTTTGTATGGTTTTCAGGTGATATCCGCCATGTTTTCAAAATGTCACGATCACGAGAATTGGGCTTCTGGAGCCCAATTCTCAGGCTCGTACATTTATTTTCATACGACATATATCACTAAAACATAGTTTTTTTTGTATAGTTTTCAGGTGATATCCGCCATGTTTTTTTCATATAGGAAATCCCGGAATTGGGCCTCCTGGTTGGATTATAAAATCA
>CM032490.1:4071338-4086586 GCA_019059595.1 Marasmia exigua
GGTCCACTTGTGCGGTAGATCAAAATTAAGAATGAAAAAAGCTCCGAACCATAACATTTTGAAAGTTCCAAAAAATATTTGAAGTACTATTGGACTGACGAAGGATCATTTTTGCTTAAATATTTCCACTCTACGTATTACATATTAGCATAATAATATCTTCCAACCGATTTAGGCTACGGCGACCAATGCAAAAGGCAAAACACAAGTGCACTCTGATGGAAGTGAGTGGTGTCATATGTGATTTGACGTGTCAAGACGACATATTTGTTTGGTTATTCTTTTAGGTTTCATAGAGGGCGTTGCATATATATTGAATCGCACAGGGACTATTTTTTTCCGCACATATATAGGTCACCGATGTAATTGTTAGAGTTGAGTATGGGACACTACTGTGACACGACCGGAGATCGAGATCCGGATCGAGAGCAGAACCAACAGCTTAACGTGCTTTCCGAGGCACGGGAGTACAATACTGCTAACTTCCAGACTCCGGGCTGCCACTAAGAAATTATTTACCGAAAACTTGGGTACAAAATTTTCCCGACCCGGGGATGGAACGCAGGACCCTCTTGCGCAGCCGTCGCTTTAATTCTGTTCCGGGACTATCCTTAGTCGCGATTCGTAATAAGGGGGATATTAGGTAGTGATGCCAATCGATTTTCTATCGGATAGTTGACGTCATATCAATAGTATCGATCGATAGCTTAGATCCTAACAATACTATTGCATTAAAGTAATACTATCTATACTATCGATAGTATTGTCGGTAACGAAGAATAAACTATCGATAGTATCGGTACTATCGATAGTATTGATAGTTTTAAACTATCGATAGTATCGATAGTCGTTTTATTTTCGATACTATTGTTTATAATTTATTGGTCTAATGGTCTCTACTGAATGCGAAGTAACAGGAAAAAAAAATAGTTTCAACTCGAAATACGTAATTTACTGTGTAAAATAATACATCTGATATACTTTTTGATAGTTGGCAACAGTTGTGTACATAATTTTTTTTCTTTTGTTTTTTGTGGGTAGTTACAATAAAAGCAAGGCTTTTAAGTTGTTTCTCTGATCGAATTCGGTAACTATATTCTATAAATAACAAAGACTTTAGCTTAACCTAAAACTTTAAGTAATACAATCGAAGAATAAGGAACTATCGATAATATCGATAGTTTGGTCATATCTAGCCATAATACTATCGATAGTATTGCAAGTCATCAATAGTATTACACTAATTTGGGCTATCGATACTATTGGTAGTATCGATAGTATTGATAGTCCTATCGATATCCTAACTGATTTTCGAGGTCAAATATCGATAGTTCGGCATCACTAATAGTAGGGTGTTAGATATTGATTCCGTACATTGATATGTTATAGTTGTCAGCGTTCACTTTGGCGATGGTTTGTCCTGAGTGCGCGGAGGAGGTGCGCAGAGTCGGGCGGTTCCGCGAGCGAGTGGCGCGCTGCCGCGAGCGGCTGGAGCTAGGCCCGGCCGATTGTGAGTGGCTTTCTTTTATCGACCAATGGACAACATTTCAAAATTGCTAAGCTCTGAAACAAAAAATACCAATTCTTTGTTTACTTTTCCGCTGCTCGAATATATATTTATTCATTTTTTATATTGCTTATTTACTGAGAAAAAAATTAAAAACTAAAAACGTAAGATGACGTCATCGGATCGGCGGAATGTAAAATATTTCTTTGCTTAGCACATTATAGTTTTAAATTTACGTAATGCCAAACTCATGACATGTAACTGTCAAAAAAAAAGACAACTTGTCAACGTTGAATGTATGAATGACGTTGGACAATGTTGACACTAGTATTATTTACCTTTGACAGTAGTACCTTTTTTTTTATTAAAACAATGATAAGCAAAGGAATATCGCTGTATTCAGCCGTCCGATGACGTCATTTGGCGCTTACGTCTATTTAGAATAAAAAGAATTTCAATAATTATTTTATGCATGAAAATGGACAAATTTTGAAAAAGAAAAAATATGGGTCTGTTCATTTTATGTCTACTTTCATATAAAAAAACAATATGGACATGTTAAAAATTTGAAATGTTGTCCATTCCTTCGATTAATACAAAATAGCGGAAGATACAGCACGTCCCTTCAATTAAACATTGGTGTGGCGACCCCTTCGTCGGTCCCACAAAGTTGTGCGTCGTCGTATTGTTGAGACGGGGGGAATGTCCCGAAAAGGACGTACCCAAAGAAACAGGAAGGTATGCGTGCGTATAAGAAACGTACGTAGCGACGTTACGTAACGTGAGTAGACACGTAGGTAGGTAGGTACGTAGGCTGCAGCAAATGAAACCCCAGGCTTGCTTGTGATGTACGGCGATCAACACGGAGCGGTGGAATCTTGAGGCAGGGAGGCGGCAGGATTTCTTTTCTAGCAGAGTAGTTCACTCGAGGGCTGGTATTGCCGAAGTGCATGCATTAGGCCAAATTTCTCTCATTAATATACTATTTGCCCCGCCTCAAAACTCCACTAACTCCCACATCTCTTTATTTCGTATAATATCTTAGTCTAGCGGTCCTATCTCTGTTTAACAATATGTTTTGTCCCTTTCTAGGGTCCGCCTATAAAACAGTTTGCGGTCCTGCTCTAACATTACCTCCCGCTCTTGCACTGTCTAGGTTTTTCTAAATTAACCTTAGATCTAGACTTCATAGTGTTTGTTTGCTGAATGTGGTGTTGTATGCCTGCCTATTCATCAGCTGTGTGTACCTACCTATCGTGTAAAATAAAACACCATTATTTCTACTTTTTATTTAACTTAGGCATTTTACCCCACCTTGAAGTCTAGATCGTGTCTAGAGCGTTACCTATCCTACTTAGTGTTATAAAAGGAGTTTATTCTTAAGGCTAATGTTATGAGCTATACAGAAAACATAAATTTACATATAAGGACTTATACTAGACTATTCTATGATTGATTAATAGAAACCTAAACTATGAATTTATTTACAATTTAAATCACATTAAAAGCTACCTATTCGTTTATGGATTGTCCCGAACATTCTCCCGCCGTGAGTTGGCCGCAGAGTCGACTCATTCTTCTGGTGAAGGGACGTCTGGCTTCGTAGGTAGCTGGATGAGCTTCTTAGCTGGTCTGCGCAGGATTCCCCCCCTCGTCCGCACGTCCGCTGTCCTCACGACGCCGTCGGGGCCCGGATATACGGCAGTGATGACTCCCCGTGGCCATGTGTTTCGAGGTAGCGTGTTGTCTACGATGATGACCACGTCGCCGATGGTGATGGGGGGTCCTCTTCCTCTGGGGTCCCGGCGGTGTTGGAGGTTTGGTAGGTACTCTTGTAACCACCGTTGCCAGAAGATGTCCGCCAGGCGTTGCGATGCTCTCCAGTGCGTATGTCCTATTAGATCTTGATCGTGATAGTGACCGCCCGGAGGCTCGATGGCTGGCCCGTGGAGCAGAAAGTGGTTCGGAGTAAGCGCCTCGGGATCGTTCACATCGACCGAGACGTGTGTTAACGGCCTGCTGTTCACCGTATACTCCACTTCTGCCAAGAGCGTGGCTAGGACTTCTTCGTGGGGGCTTCTCTCGGTCAAGACGGCTGCCATGGCGGTCTTGACGGAGCGGACGAGCCTCTCCCATGCGCCCCCCATAAATGGGGCGCCCGGGGGAATGAATCGCCAGTTTATCTTCCGTCTTGCCGCCTCTTCCTGTGTTGCCTTCGTTGCCGCCTCCCGTAGTTCTCGTTCCGCGCCGTGTAGATTGGTCCCATTGTCGGACCATAGCTCGGCGGGGCAGCCGCGCCGCGCAATCATGCGGCGCAGCGCCATCACCGCAGAGTCCGTTGTGAGAGACGCGGCGATTTCTAGGTGGACCGCGCGCGTCGTGAGGCATGTGAAGAGGGCCACATATCTCTTCTGATGCGATCTTCCGACGGTGACGGTGAGCGGCCCGAAATAGTCGAGGCCCGTGTAGGTGAACGGGCGCTGATGATGCGCTAAGCGGCACGCTGGTAAGTTTCCCGTTGGTGGCTCGGGCGGCGAGTTTTTCCTTATGCGACATGGACGGCACCTATGTATTATCTTGCGCGCGGTAGTCCGTAGTCGTAGTATCCAATACCGTGTTCTGCATTCATTGATGGTGCTTTCGACTCCGGCGTGATGAAGAGTACGGTGTACGTAGTCTATGTACAGCGCCGCTATGTGGTGATCTCCGTCCAGTATCGCCGGCCTTTTTCTTTCTTCATTTATAGCCGCAGCGGCTCCGATTCTGGTTTTCACGCGGAGTATTCCTTGGTCCATTTCTACGGCGAGATGTCGAAGACGCGTGTTTCTACTTATGGGCGAGTCTTTTTCCAGACTGGTCATTTCTTCTTTGAATGAATCTCGCTGACATTTTCTTATAATTATTTCTTCGGCTTGCGAGATGAATTCGGCTTGCAGTGGTGCGAAACTTCTTTTCGTTTTTTCGTCTTCTCGCGGCGTCTTCGCTTTCTCCGTCTTTTTGTCACCCGGTGTCCATCCTGGGTCACGTTCTTTATTCTTCTTCGTTCGTTTGTAGTTGACTTGTTGTTTCTTCGTTCGGCAGAGGTGGATGAATTGTAACACGCGGGCCGTTGCTCGTACCAGTCTTTCCCATTTTGAAAAACGCATTGGTTCGGGCACGGCGCCGTGTTCCTGGGGGCTCTTGATGCTGATCACGTGAGTTTTCTCCTCGCCGGTTGCTTTCTCGACGACCGGGGCGGCGGAAACGGGCCAATTTTCTTCCTTTTCGCGTAGGAAGGCTGGTCCCTGGAACCATCTGTGTTCCGCGTCCAGGTCGCGGGGCACGTCGCGGGTGGCGTCGTCGGCTACGTTCTCTTTCGTTGGCAGCCATCTCCATTCGTTTGTCGACGTGTTTTCTTCAATCTCGGCGATCCGATGCGCGACGAAGGGGCGGTAGGTGCGTGCTCCCGTCTTTATCCAGGTTAGCACCGTTCTGCTGTCCGTCCAAAACGTCTTGGAGTCCGGTTTCTTGTCGTGCTCTTCTATGACTGCTGCGGCCATGCGACTTCCCAGCACGGCCGCCTGTAGCTCGAGCCGCGGAGTCGACGTGAGTTTGAGCGGTGCCACCTTCGCCTTCGCCGCCACGAGAGATAGGTGTATGTGGCCGTCGTGTGTGATCACTCTCCAGTATAGGGCGGCGGCGTAGGCGAGCTCGCTGGCGTCTACGAAGATATGTAGTTGTCTTGTTACGGCGTTGCTGTAGTGCAGGTAGCGTCTCGGTATCCTCACGTTGTGTAATTTCTTCAATTCTTGTGTCCAGTTTCTCCATTGAGTCGCCAGGTCCTCTTCTAAGTTTTCGTCCCATCCGGTACCTCGCCTCCAGATCTCTTGTAGAATCTGCTTCCCTCTCACTGTGACCGGGGATGCTAGCCCAAGCGGATCGAAGAGTGACATAAGTATCTTGAGCGTTTCCCTCTTCGTTGGGTTCTCCTTATCGAGGATTCCGGCCGGCAGACGGGCGAGGTTGAGGTTGAAGGTGAGCTCGTCCGTCCTCGGCTTCCAGATGAGGCCCAGTACTCGTTCGTCCATTTCTTCATTTAAAGTGACTGCGTTCCGTTGATCACAGCCCGGATCGAGCGCCTCTAATACCCGCGGAGAGTTCGATGTCCATTGACGCAGATCGTAGTGAGCTTCGCTGTGTATTCTTCTTACTTGACTGGCTATTTCGATTGCCTTTTCTTCTGTTTCCACGCTTAATATCATGTCGTCGACGTAGTGGTTCTTCACGATGGCTTCATAGGCTTCTTTGTTTTCTTCTTTGTACCGGCGTGCATTAAAGTCCTTCACGTAGATGGCCGTAGAGGGCGAACATGTGGCACCGAAGATGAGTGATGTCATTCTGTACTCGTCCGGTGGCTGGTCATCTCTTCTGTCCCCTCTCCATAGGTACCTTAGTGCGTCGCGATCCCCTGGTTGCACCTTGACCTGCATAAACATCTCCTTGATGTCCGCTGATACCGCCACCGTGTGCTGCCGGAATCGCATAAGTACGCCCGGCATCGATTGTAGCAGGTCGGGCCCCTTATGCAGTTTGTCGTTCAGCGATACTCCTTTCGTTTTGGCTGCCGCGTCATGAACGATCCTCATTTTCCCAGGCTTCATCGGATTCATGACGGCGAAGTGCGGCAGGTACCAAGTCTTCCCTGGCGTTTTCTCGGTCGGCGCGGGTTCGGCGTATCCCTTTTCAATCAGTGCTTCCATCTGTTCGGTGTACTTCTTCTTCATATCGGGGTTGCGGTCGATCTTCTTTTCAATACTATGAAGCCTCTTCAATGTATTTTCATAATTGTCTGGCATCGTGACCTCGTCATTTTTCCATAACAGCGGAGCTTCATATCTTCCATTTTCTTTTCTTGTTAGCTCTTTCTTCAGTTTTTCCATCGCTCGGTGCTCCGGGTCGTTTTCTGGTGTCTTGGGAGCGATGATCAATGATTCAAGCGCGAAGTAATCCCTCAGCTGCTCATCCATGTTTGCCTCTTCGTTTTGAGCGATAAAGTTGACCCGCTGCGTCCGCCCCAGCACGCGTGTATGGGCGCCGTGAAGCACCCATCCGAGTGGAGTACGCGATGCTACCGGCTGATGTCTTCCTCCTCTTCTTGTTTCAGTGGTGAGGAGCAGATGCCAATTGTCTTGCCCAATCAGCATTCGCGGCTTGATCTTCGTATACGTGAGGTCGCTCTTGATATCTTGTAAGTGTTCGCAATCTTCTATTACTTGGCGCTCGACGGTCTGCGGCGATAACTTCATGTCTTCGATGGTGCGCGCAGTTATCTTGTGTTGCTTCTTGTATGCGCCGCGCAAGGTGAGGGTGACTCTTCTTGATTCTCTCGCCTTGACTTGATGCTCCCCGATCGCTTCTATGTGTAGCGGTTCTTGACGTCCGCTTGCTCCGATCTTCTCACATAGTTCGGCATCGATGAGCGTCACAGTCGATCCGTCGTCCAGTAGGGCGTGAGTGTTCACTGCTCCCGCCGGTCCGGAAATGTGTACTGGAACGATCTTCAAAAACGACTGTGCCCCCTCGCAAGTCCATGTTGATGCGACTGTCTCGTTCTGGCGTCGATCTTCCCTCTCACTCTTGCGTGTTTCTTCTCTATTATTTGCGTTTCTTCTATCTTCATTGTTCATCGTCGTGCCGAATCTCTTATGGAGTAGTGGATGATGCCAATAGCGACAGTCTTGCACGCTGCATCGCCTCTTCTTACATGTATGATCCTTCCCCCGATAGCGTAGACACACGAAACAGAGACGTTCGTTTCGCAATTTCCCATCGATCGTCTTCGGTTGCGTTCTTGTACTTGCTGCATTGTGTTATACTGTGGCCTTCCTCTTCGCACGCAGCGCATCGGTACCGCGTCGCATTGTTCTCCACTGCGGTGAAAGTTCTCTGGTTTCTTCGATACGCGCCGGAGTTGAAGTTTTCCCCAGGTATGTACTCCGGTGGTGCGTATGGTCCGCAGCGTTCCGCTTCCCTCTCGAAGAAACGACCCAATTTTACTAGGTCGGGCTCTTCGCTCTTCGCCGATTCGGTGTTGTAGTCGAACCATCTGTAACGTAGCGTCGGCGTAAGCTTTTCTATCGTAGTCTTGATTGCTTCCGGATTGTAGAGGTAGTGTACGCGGTTGAGTGCTCGTAGAGTGGCGACTGCGTTGTTTATCTTGCTGGCGAAGATGCACACGTCTTTGGGGTTATCGGTGAGACGTGGCAAGGCGCGAATTCTTTCCAGTTCGGCGAGTGCGATGGTGTCTGGTCTCCCGAAGCGTGATTCCAATGTCTTCATAATGTCTGTTGGCTTCGCGTTGTAGATCAGTAGGCTCTCGACGGCTTCTCTTGCTCTTCCTCGTAGGCTGCGTCGGAGTCTCGCTATATTCTCGCTCTCAGTGAAGTTCGTTTCTGCTTCGTCGAATGCCGCCTTGTATGCCAACCATTCATGATGCGATCCGCCAAAGGTAGGCAGCTCCATTGCGTAGCGGCTTGCAGGTGTCCCGGCTTTGGCTGCCAGGGCTATAGCGGAAGCTAACTCGGTGAGGTCGATGCTTTGCGTTTCATTTTCTTTCTTCAGCTTCGTATAGCGCTGTCTCTTTTCCTCGTATTGATGTTTCTTCTTTTCTTCACTAGATGGCGCTACTTGTATGTTATCTTCATTTTGCTTCTCAGTGACGATGATTTTTTCATTTTCTGGCTCCACCGCCGTATGTAGGTGCTGTTGACTTCTATTTAGCCATGTGTCCACCCTCCTCGTAGTTTCAATCTCGGTGGAGACAGAGTTCCCTTCGTTGTCTTCGTCTTCATCGTCGGATTCCGCTTCGATGCGTGCTATCTGTGCAGCGATCAATTCTACCTGTAGGCTCGCCAATCGTTCTCGTGCGATCGCCAACCGTACAGCTTTCTTCTTTCTTGAGCTTGTTGACCTCTGTGATGCAGCTTCGGCGTCTTTTTCATTTTCCATATTCTTTCCCCTGGGTCGGGCGTCCCGTTTCGCTGCGACCGCTTTGCTAGTTTCTTTTGCCGTTGTGGTGCCGGAGTCCCATGTATTTTGTGATTCCGTCGTGTTGGTTGTGTCTTGCGTCCCCGTCGTATCGGTGGTCGTTTGCGTAGTGGTGGTGCCAGCCGTGTCGTAGGAGCTTGTGGTTGCTTGGGATTCATCTGAGTTTGCTGCTTCGGTGGTTTCTGGTGCGCGGCCGCTCGTCGATCTTGTCTGAGGCATGATGATCTTCTATACTTTCTTCTTCAAATGGTGATCTTCCCCTGCAGACTTCTTTCTTCAATAATAAATCGACGAGGGTGAGTTTCTTTCTTCCTGCTTCTGCAATACGACGACTTCGTGGTTCGTTGTCTTCATATATATCCTCGGCTCGATGGACCAAACAATGTGGCGACCCCTTCGTCGGTCCCACAAAGTTGTGCGTCGTCGTATTGTTGAGACGGGGGGAATGTCCCGAAAAGGACGTACCCAAAGAAACAGGAAGGTATGCGTGCGTATAAGAAACGTACGTAGCGACGTTACGTAACGTGAGTAGACACGTAGGTAGGTAGGTACGTAGGCTGCAGCAAATGAAACCCCAGGCTTGCTTGTGATGTACGGCGATCAACACGGAGCGGTGGAATCTTGAGGCAGGGAGGCGGCAGGATTTCTTTTCTAGCAGAGTAGTTCACTCGAGGGCTGGTATTGCCGAAGTGCATGCATTAGGCCAAATTTCTCTCATTAATATACTATTTGCCCCGCCTCAAAACTCCACTAACTCCCACATCTCTTTATTTCGTATAATATCTTAGTCTAGCGGTCCTATCTCTGTTTAACAATATGTTTTGTCCCTTTCTAGGGTCCGCCTATAAAACAGTTTGCGGTCCTGCTCTAACATTACCTCCCGCTCTTGCACTGTCTAGGTTTTTCTAAATTAACCTTAGATCTAGACTTCATAGTGTTTGTTTGCTGAATGTGGTGTTGTATGCCTGCCTATTCATCAGCTGTGTGTACCTACCTATCGTGTAAAATAAAACACCATTATTTCTACTTTTTATTTAACTTAGGCATTTTACCCCACCTTGAAGTCTAGATCGTGTCTAGAGCGTTACCTATCCTACTTAGTGTTATAAAAGGAGTTTATTCTTAAGGCTAATGTTATGAGCTATACAGAAAACATAAATTTACATATAAGGACTTATACTAGACTATTCTATGATTGATTAATAGAAACCTAAACTATGAATTTATTTACAATTTAAATCACATTAAAAGCTACCTATTCGTTTATGGATTGTCCCGAACAATTGGACAATATGACAAAAAAAATATATTACCATTTTTATACGCTTTTCGAACAAAGAAAGAGAAAAAAGATGGCCCATATGTTTTAGTTATCATTAAATATGTCATCATCGTCATCGTCAGTCCATTTAAGTCCCCACTGCTGGGGCACGGGCCTCCCTCAATCACATGAGGGGTAATTGCCATACTCACCACGCTTGGCAGACGGGTTGGCGAGGGTTTTGATATAAATGCAGAGTTTTCCTTCTCTGGGTGCTGCTGATCATGCTAGCAGCTTTACCTTAGTCGCCTTTTACGACACCTCCTATTCTACTCTGCCGGGGACCACATTAAATATGTGTATTTATTTAAATATAAATTGTATAATTTTTTAATTAATTTGCCGGAAGTGACGTAGGCTTAGTGTATTGTGATGTCAGTGCTAAGCGTCCAATAAAAAAAATACGCGACTTTCAAGTTACTGTCACTGTCATCATTTTGTCTTGTCATTTTATGATCAGAGATTTTACTTTTTTTTTGCTTTAATCAACGTGAGCAAAAGAGCGTTATTAATTTGTCATGCCGAGTGATGACAGTCACGAACTCACGTTTATGACATAAAATTACTCACTCGAGTCAAACGTGCTACGCGCACAAATGCTTCAGAGTTGAGTCCTGTCAAAAAAACTTAACTCGTCACACATAAATACATCGTATATTTCTATCTCGCTCTGCAAAATGGTAAACAAAACATTAATGAATTTAGAAATATCATGAGAAATGAAAATGTATGTTTTTTTTTTTGTTTAAACGTCAAAACTGCTCTATAACACCGTTTTAGCTAACAAGTGTTTATGAATACAACCCTATTAGTTTCTCTAGTAAATAGATTTACTAATCAAAACTTTTATTGCAGATGAAATAAATATTTTGACAGAGGATGACGTAGCCAGCAAGTATGCCGATGCGGCCAAAGGTGAGCACTTAAAGTCTTCGGGTGGGACTCGAACCTACGATCCTTTTGCTAACTGGGCAACTGCTTTACCGACTAAGCTACCGGAGACCTTGGTTGGTATGTCGACGAATTTTGTAAATGCTTTTTGCTACGCCGTGAGATATATATGACGATCTAGAAAAAAAAAAATGCTATACGCAAATTGTTCATATTCTTATTGATTTTTATTATGCGACCATTTTTTGTCCTGCCTCGGTGGCACAGTGGGTAGTGGGTCGCACTTTTAAAGCGACGGTTGCGCTTGGGGTCTCGGGTTCGATCCCCGAATCGGGCCAAAACCTGAGTTTTTCCGTTAAGAAATTTTTATTGTCAACCCGGAGTCTGGAAGTTGGCGGTCTTGTACCCCCCTGCCACGGAAAGCACGTTACGTTGGTCCTGCGCCCGAACCCTCTCCGGCGACCGTGTCACTCTGGTGTCCCATCGAACTAGGTAAGGGAATAGAGAGTGCACTTGTGTTTGCGCACACACTTGAGCACTATAATATTTATCCTGCGTACGTGGTTGATCGTTGAGATTGGCCTCATTAGCCGTAATCGGTTGGAGGATATTAATTAAATCACATTTTCTTCAGACCACAATTAGGGGTGGTCCATTATCCACGTGAGGTTTGAAGGGGGGGGGGGGGGGGAGGGGTGTAGTAAGACATGACGTGTTTTTATTTTTCGTCAATTTTTTTTCGTATGAATGATTACACTCTTCGTTTATTATTAATTTTATGGCAATCAAAAAGAAATTGCAACCGAGTCTAGACATTTTTATCGTGGTCCTTAATTTCAGACTAAAATAAAATCTTAGTTTATAGCTGTATTAAAAGATGGACCCATGGACGGGCCCTTATCTGTTCCATCAACAAATATTTGTGTTTCAAAACAACCTGCCTATTTCTTTTAGATAAAGCACCTGTGATGGAGAACAGCAACGCCAGCTCCTACGTCAATATGGCTGATGGTGAGTACGAGAAACTTTGATTTTGAAAAAATATGTAGATATTAATATTTTTCACAACATCACATACGTACTACCTGTCTCGCACTCCGAGTGCGAGTATAGACGCGAATAGTGTGCGAGCGAGAAGTGAATAGATGCGCCGCCATTTCTGATCCCATTCTTTATCCGCACTCGGAGTGCGAGTATAGACACGAATAGTGTGCGAGCGAGAAGTGAATAGATGCGCCGCCATTTCTGATCCCATTCTTTATCCGCTCAGGTAGTACATTGATCTGTAGTTGATATTTTTATAGCAAATTTTTGCAATTTATTCTTAAGTAAATAACACACTTACAAATTTCGTCTCGTGTTCAGGCGGGACTCGAACCCACATCTTTCACAATCCGGGTGAATGGTCTACCAATTAGACCACTGAACGCGTTACTAAGCCGACGAAATTTGTAAGTGGTTGATTCGACATGAGCTGTCGATAGTCTCATCAGTATTGTAGGTATATGTACAATATCCAGTGGAAATATTATTACAAATATTTGACCACCAGTTACGATGAGACTGCTAAATCAATAGTTGTAATTTTGTAAATACATATTTATAATTATTTTATATATATTATGAACGCCCTGTTGGTCGAGTGGTTTAAGTACCGGGCCGTGATCTCGGGGTCCTGGGTTCGATTCCTGGGTCGAGCGTAAAGTTTGTTTCGTATTTTTCGAACATAGCTCGGGTTTGTGATCACCAATCCGCATTTGGCAAGCGTGGTGATTAAGCCTAATCCCATCATAGTAGCGATGACTTGATTTCTATAATGGAGGCCTTTGCCCTGCAGTGGGACAGTTTATAGGCTGATACTCCAATATTTAAAATACGTAGATATTAATGTTGGGAATGTGAAAACAGTGAATGTGGCTTTATTTTATACAGTGTGAGTTTTCATAAAGTGGTACACATCAAAATCATCGAAACTGCACTTCATTTTATCCACCGAAAAAAAATATTTTTGTAAATCTGTTTATTTTTTTCATCATATTTACATTTTCTTTTACAATTTCTCCAAAAATCATGCTAATGATCCTACTTTTTTTTTCATTCTAGCTTATTTTAAACGGCATTAGCTTACTAAAAGTAAAAATTGCACGTTTATCATTCAAAAATAACAGTTTCTATGACCGTGTGTAAAAAAACCAAAAAAGATACAATTTTATTTTTTATTTTTCCGTCGATATAATGGCGTGTAGTTTTTAATGATTTTGATATGTGCACAAGACTTACACTGTATTATGTACTGAGTGATAATTAATCATCATCATCATCATCAGCCCATTTAAGTCCCCACTGCTGGGGCACGGGCCTCCCTCAATCACATGAGGGGTAATTGCCATACTCACCACGCTTGGCAGACGGGTTGGCGAGGGTTTTGATATAAATGCAGAGTTTTCCTTCTCTGGGTGCTGATGATCATGCCAGCAGCTTTACCTTAGTCGCCTTTTACGACACCTCGGTAACAGTGAGGGTGTCAGATAATTAATATGTTTCTAGAAATGATAACGGTGGTGAAGTCGGAGCTGCCCGACGAGGCTCTGGTGGAGGTGGAACCCATGAAGACTTTGTCAGTGGACCCGCTGAGGGATGATGGTAAGCGGTTACACACTATTTCTTATTATTATTTTCTTATTACCAGTGATCGGATTTAGGTGTGCAATTTTTAACACACCTTAACATGGACACGCCAACGGCGCTAACAAATGGATGAAAGCATCAAAGCGGTGGGTCCTTAGTTCTTACTTATTCTCTTTAGTTTTATTTAAGTTCAAAAATCATCATGTCCATACATTTTCAATGAATTAACTAACAAATGATGTTTTTTCGTAATACCATACCAATGTTTGTCATTTGAACTTCAGGGGGACACGCCTTAACAGAATTAAGATTTTTATTTTCATACTTTCGTAGTTGTACTAAAACTATATGAAAACTCCGAGGAAGGAGGAGGAATTCTGGGAAATCTCGCAATCCCGCGGGCGTATCCATACTAATGTAATGTTTATGGGATGTAAATGTTCACAGATACACCTGTATAATACTTTAATCTGAAAAATAGGCTTTGGACAGATATTACTCGTATAACAAAAAATCTATTGCGCGCGTGCGCACAGCGTTAAGGTGACGGGTAGCGCACACTAGCGACGCCAGTCGATTTTAATTTTTAGCTACTAAACCGGATCTATTTGAAACAATATCGGGGTTACAACCTCTCGGGAAACACTTATAAATCTCTCGGGAATAAATAAATAAAATAAATAAATAAATTATACTATTTAACTAAAGCGGCCACTTATGCGGCGTGAAACAGTTTTTCGCCTACAAAAACGGACCCAACATTTGTGGATAGTTTTTCAATAAATTGTAAGTGTTTGTCGAGAGGTTGTGAATTGTTTAAAATAGATCCGGTTTAGTTGCTAAAAATTAAAATAGATTGGCGTCGCTAGTGTGCCCTACCCGTCACCTTAAAGGGATGTAAATGTCCGCAGATACACCCTGTATGGATGCTTTACCTAATTCAGTTTTCCTAGAGAACTATAGTATCTAGACAAACCTAATATAGGCTTTAAGATACTATTAAGTCAACAAATGTGTCTATAAAAGTTTTTTATAAATAAAAAAAAATACCAAGCCAATCTCAGAGAACCAATCCGGGGGAAAGGAGGATTTAAGCATCTTAGTGAACATTGTAATGAATAATTATACGTACAAGCGTAATTAATTGCCATATAATATTTTTGTATAAAGTAATGTTTCATTGTAAAGGGAAATATATTTTTATTGAACAAAAACACAAGAAAATTAAGACAATAACCAAGAAATAAAATTAAACTAAAAGTAAATAAAAAGGAAAGTTAAAACAAAGTAGGTCCCCGTGGCAGTGTCCCCAAAATGCTGGCAGCATTACCCCGCTGGATCGCGATGGAAATTCGCTGGGCGAGGTAGCTGCCAGCTTTTGGCTCTCCCGTGACTTCGACAAGACGCTTAGCTAAGTCACGGAAGAAAGAGAGAGCGTCGGAACCCCACGGGCCCAGTGTTTCAACACCGAAAGCTACAAAGTGGTAGGCACCAGATAGATGCCTATACTTTGTAGCTTTCAGTCTCTCTGCAGCGTCAGCCGCAGCTCCGGCACTCCTCGTAGTCCCGGGAAGATGAGACGGTGCCAGAGTGTCGACGCAGGTAGCATCCCACACTAAAGCACGTCCCATCTTCCAAGGGATGAGAGACATTCCGTCTGGTCTCTTGCCATCATCACGTAAAATGCCGTTCGGCTCTAAGTTTGCCGGCACATTGATGGTGGCAAGCGACCGACGGATAATGTCGTTTAATGAGGAATGCCTGGAGAGACGGCCGGCACTTTTTACACAGGAGAGCCCATGGTGCCCCAAGGCGCTAACAGTGGTGCCACAGAGACATTTGTGTGGGATACAAACCTCAGAACCCAGACGGAGA
>CM032490.1:4086686-4106370 GCA_019059595.1 Marasmia exigua
AAAAGGACACAGGAAGTAAAAAAAAAAATGTGTGTAGGACCTGTGTAAATTCAGTTGCGGACGACGCTCCCGCCACCGTTGAGATGGTGAAGGAATGAGATCCTGGATATGACGGCCGATCGTACAACGGATTCTATGGTAAATACATAGTTTTATCAACCATCGAAACTTAATCGCGCTACGCAATCATGAGGATTGCGTTGATCTTGGTTCACCTCGAACGACAGTCACACAGAATGAACTTAATTAAGTTTAATAAATACAGTTTCACAGTAACGCTCACTTGAACATCTCGATCGAAATAAGTTGCAACCCTTTCAGGCTTTAACAAACCAAAACAAACCTTTTTTTATATTGAAACAATACTTGGCTCAATTTTTTCATATTAAGCTTAGGACGGACTCGGATGACTAACGATTCGGTTAATCTGCGTTCTACTGTATATTTGTAATTCCTCTGTTATCTGATATCCGTAACACATGTGCTTAAGGTGACAGGTAGGGCACACTAGCGACGTCAATCGATTTTAATTTTTAGCTACTAAACAGGATCTATTTTAAATAATTTCGGGGTTACAGCCTCTCGGCAAACACTTATATTATTTATTAAATAACCATGTACAAATGTTAGGTCGGTTTTTGTATGCGAAAAATTGATTACCTCCAAAAACGGCCACTTTTAGCGTGAATCAATTTTTCGCGTACAAAAATGGACCCAACACCTATGCATGGTTATTAATAAATAATAATTGTTTGCCGTATGATGTTAAAACCTCAACATCATTTTTAAAGACCTATCCATTGCTACCCCACACGTATAGGTTTGATGAAAAAAATTTATTAAGTTTCAGTTTCAAGTATGGAGAACGCCCCAATTTTTTAATTTTTACCAATTTTTGTGTAAAAATCGTAATGTAATCGTATTTACCAAGTTTCAATATTATAGTTCTTATAGCTTCGAAAAAATAGTGACTGTGACATACGGACGGACGACAGACAGACATGACGAATCTATAAGGGTTCCATTTTTTTGCCATTTGGCCACAGAACCCTAAAAAAATCAGAGTATAAATCTTTTTGACCGCGGCAGTGCTTATAGGTAATTCGAAAAACGCTTGCGCGATGTAATCGGTACCTAGCGCCATCTAATGGTAATATATTGACGACCCGTTTGGAACAGTGGTAGTGAACGCTGCCTTAGGTCCAAGGGTTGCGGGTTCGATCCCCGCACAGTACAAATATTTGTCTATTTGTATTGGTCTGGGTGTTTCTATGCATTATAAGTATGTATTTACAAAAGAAAAGTATTATATGTATATTTGTGATTCCGCTGTTGGTTGTGATATCCGTAACACAGGTGCTTGAGCTAACTAAGTATATAAATATTTCACAACCTCACATACATTGATCTGACTCCGTAAATAAACATATATGTCGATAAAAAAAATATGCTAAGAACTGAATACAGCTATAGGTAGCTCAAGCACCTGTGTTACGGATATCAGAATCAACAGTAGGATTACAAATATATACATATAATTTCTTTTCTTTTGTAAATACATACTTATAATACATAGAAAACACCCAGACCAATACAAACAAACATGTTCATGCACACAAATGTTTGTACTGTGCTGGGATCGAACCCGCAACCCTTGTATCAGAGGCAGCGTTCACTACCACTGTTCCAATCGGGTCGTCCACGGTAACTATCTCGGAGTCAGATCAATGTATGTGATGTTGTGAAATATTTATTTATATATAAAGTGGGACTAATGTCCCACGGCGTGCAACTAAGAATAAATTGCTATAAAATATCAATTATCGCATTCCAGAACTAAAAGAGGATCTGTACGAGTTCGAGGAGCCGCTGGAGGAGGACGAGGACGACCGGAACCTGGCGTCGATGCTCGGCTTCGACGACGCAGCCGACAACCGGAAGCTGCGCAAGCGCACCAGCAGCGGTGCGTAGCTTTTTACTGCGTAGTTTTGTGCTTAGCTTACGCTCAGCGGGCTATGGAACGGGCAATGCTCGGCGTCTCTCTCCGAGATCGAATCCGAAATGAGGTGATCCGGCAGAGAACCAAAGTCATCGACATTGCTCACCGGATTAGCAAGCTTAAGTGGCAGTGGGCTGGCCATATTAGCCGCAGAACCGACAACCGATGGGGTAAACGAGTTCTGGAGTGGAGACCGCGTCTTGGCAAACGTAATGTAGGGCGCCCTCTGGCTAGGTGGGGGGACGATCTGCGCAGGATGGCTGGCAAGAGCTGGATGCGAGAAGCCATGGATAGATCACAGTGGCGAACAATTGGAGAGGCCTACGTCCAGCAGTGGACTGCGATAGGCTGATGCTGATGATGTCTTGTGCTTATGTAAATAATGGAATAGGCGCACAAGTGACGCCATTGACTTAATTATTTGCTAATAAATCTGATCTATTTTTAATAAATCGAAAGCAAACACTTACTTACGTATATTAATTATTTAATGCTTATTGTTAACTTTTTGGTCTGCTTTTACACTCGGTTTACCGTCAAAAGCGGCCACTTTTGGCGTAGGTTAATCAATTTTCGAGTACAAAAACAAACATTTGTGCATGTTTATTAAATAAATAGTATAAGTGTTTAACGAGAGACTGGAGCTCCGAAATGGTTAGAAATAGATCTGGTTAAGTAGGCGCTGTGTGGTCCCCGGCAGAGTAGAATAGGCCACCCTCACTCTTACCGAGGTGTCGTAAAAGGCGACTAAGGTAAAGCTGCTGGCATGATCATCAGCACCCAGAGAAGGAAAACTCTGCATTTATATCAAAACCCTCGCCAACCCGTCTGCCAAGCGTGGTGAGTATGGCAATTACCCCTCATGTGATTGAGGGAGGCCCGTGCCCCAGCAGTGGGGACTTAAATGGGCTGACGATGACGATGAAGTAGGTAAAAATTAAATTTAATTTGCGTCGCCAGTGCGTTCCTTCATCATCATCATCATTAAGTCCCCACTGCTGGGGCACGGGCCTCCCTCAATCACATGAGGGGTAATTGCCATACTCACCACGCTTGGCAGACGGGTTGGCGAGGGTTTAGATATAAATGCAGAGTTTTCCTTCTCTGGGTGCTGATGATCATGCCAGCAGCTTTACCTTAGTCGCCTTTTACGACACCTCGGTAAGAGTGAGGGTGGCCTATTCTACTCTGCCGGGCACCACACGGCTTCAGTGCGTACGTTCAGTGCTTCAGTGCGTACCTTGCGTCGCCTTAATCAACAAAGTGGGTACTTTTACTCTGTCTTTCATCTTAGCGTGTAATTTCCGATTCCCGGGATACGATTATGCAGTATCATTTCTAATCAATAATATTCTTCTCATTTCAGAACGCAAAGTGAAGCGCCGCTCGTCTTTTAAGTTATCGTTCAAAAAAGCCACCTCGTACCGCAACGTCAGTGAAAATAAAAAACACAAGCTCAACGTAGAAAACGTACTCAAATACTCGAACTGCACTCCATTCTGCAATAAGACCCTCGCTGGCATCGCCTGCGCCTACTGCAAAGAAACCTACCAGTGCATACAAGACTTGAGGGAGCACACACAAGAAAAACACAAGGACGGAGAACTGCGCGACCAGAAAAGAATGGACAAAAATAACTTATCGATAAAAATTGATATAACAGACTTAAAATGTAACATCTGTGGAGCCCAATTCAACGTTATCTCCAATTTAAAGAAGCATCTAACCAAAGAACACGATATTAAATTTTACTCTGATGTCAACGACTACATTCTAGAATTCAAACTCTCGGCTAACGAAATGCTCAACTGCGCTCTTTGCAACTCCACTTACGAGACCTTCAAAATGCTGTTACAACACATGAATGGACATTACAGGAATTATATTTGCGACGTCTGCGATATGGGCTTCATCAATAAGCATCGACTAAAAAATCACCAACGTACTCACGAGTTAGGAACATACAAATGTTCCTTTTGTGATAAAGTTTTCAGTACTAGAGTGAAGATGGCTTGCCATCAGAAGTACACACACAACTCCGGAGCTAGGTACACCACAAACTGTCCACAATGTGACCAATCGTTCACGAGTTACTATCAGCGGAACAGACATATGTTCAAAGAGCACAACACTAATGCAGCAACGTACAAGTGCAATATTTGTGATAAATCCTTCATTATGAAGTCTAAATTGACTACCCACATCAAGAAAGTCCATCTAATGGAGCGGAATCACATCTGTACGGAGTGCGGTCAAGGATTTTTTATAAAACAAGCGTTGGATGAACATATGGTGAAGCATAATGGTGAGAGAGTGTTTGAGTGTGCAGTGTGTTGTAAGGCTTATGCGAGGAAGAAGACTCTGCGAGAACACATGCGGATACACAACAATGACAAGCGGTTCAAGTGCGGTGTGTGTGGCTCAGCGTTTGTGCAAAAGTGTAGTCTAAAGAGCCATATGTTGTCGAATCATGGGATCACGTTGGTGCAGTATGAAAGTGCTAAATTACTGATGGGGAGTCCAAAGTGATAGCGGACATTCTCTTTTTTGGTCCCATCCAATTTTTTGTACGCACCTCCTCATTGTGGAATCAACTTCCCTCAGTATTTCTGAACGGATATGACATTGAGATCTTCAAGAAACGAACCCATCAATAAATAATAAATAAAACTTTATTGCAAAATCATTAGAACGACATGATATTTATAATCTACTTCTACAAGGGATCAATTTTAAGTTTACTGCCTGAACTAGGAAAATCCTGTATCTCAGGCAAAAACGAAAATAATAAAGGACTTAATTAACAAATTAATTTTAACAATAAACATAACACTACAATAACGAAAACGCAGACTAAACGTATACCTTCTTAAAAGCCGGCAACGTATCTCCACTCCCTCTGGTGTGGCTGATGTCCATGGGCAGCGATGATCACTTACCATCAGGTGACTCGCTTGCTCGTTTGCCTGTCTTTATAATAAAAAAAGTGCCGGCCAGAAACATTTTTTGCTGTATTCTTTACTTTTCCTTTGGTTTTATTTGAGTACAAAAATCAACATCTTCATTAATTTTCAGTGAATTGACTAACAAAAACATGTTTTGTTATTCCATCATTATCATCATCTTAAGCCGTTTTCAACCAATTTGGTGTAGGCCTCCTTCAATCTCCTCCATTCTCTTCTATTTTGGGCAGTTGAAGTCCATTTGTGCCCGCCAATCTTTACTATATAAACTGTACTTTATTTTTTTGATACTATGTACTTTTTTTTTCCTTACCTCTAATAATATTTCACAACATCACATACATTGATCTGACTCCGAGATAGGTAGCTCAAGCACCTGTGTTACGGATGTCAGAATCAACAGTGGGATTACAAATATATACATATAATACTTTTATTTTGTAAATATATACTTATAATACATAGGAAACACCCAGACCAATACAAACAGACATGTTCATGCACACAAATGTTTGTACTGTGCGGGGATCGAACTCGCAACCCTTGGACCAAAGGCAGTGTTCACTACCACTGTTCCAAACGAGCTGTCAAATAGTCTCTCCATATCATTTGTGGCCTTCCGATAGGTCTTTTCTGATCCCAAATCCTCCATTGCAGCATTTCCCTACACCACGAGTCTGTCTTTCGGGCTATACGTCCCAAATCCATTTTGTTATTACAAATCATGACATTTAAACATCAGGGGGACAAGGCTTAAGGCGAAGGGTAGCCCTAACTAGCGACACCATTATAAACCGGATCTATTTTAAACAATTTGGGGGTTACAACCTCTCGGCAAACACTTATACTATTTATTAAATAACCATGTACAAATGTTGGGTCCGAATTTGTGCATGGTTATTTAATAAATACACTTATACTATTTATTAAATAACCATGTACAAATGTTGGCTCCGAATTTGTGCATGGTTATTTAATAAATAGTATAAGTATTTGCCGACAGGTTGTAACCCTGACATTGTTTAAAATAGATACGGTTTAGTAGCTAACAATGAGGAGGTTTCCAATGACATTAGTCAGTCGGTTTCTCTAAAGTGATAACAGATGGCACTACCCGTATCTGTATAAAAATTACAGCGATTGGTCATGGCGTTTTAAGTGTTGCCATATTTCATTTTCATTTACCTATGAATGAAGGATAGAGGTTTTATTTAAAAATATTTTTTATTTTAAATAATCAACAACAAAATGAACTCCTTGTAAAAACTATAGTTCGATATAAATTAATGACAAACTGCTCATTTTCAAACGAGCAGCAATCAAAAACATCTCCAAACGCCATGGCAGACATTTTTTTACAACTTATTTTAGGTCTAGGTACTTGAGGTTGGTATAAAGTGTTATTTTCCATGTATTTAACCAACCATACTATGGTTACTTTGTAATATTAGGTAAACGTAAAAAACTTAGCACACATATATTTCCCATAAATTTGGGAGCACAGGATATATCATCCAACACCTACAATATATAGACTGCTTACACCATCTAGCGAGTAACGCCAAAGTTAATAAATACCTACTAGAAAACTGTTCGTTAAAATCGATTAGCGTCGCTAGTGTGCCCATCACCTTAACAGAATACAGCAAAAATGTCTTTTTGGCCAGTACTTTCTCTTTATTATTTGGACCAAAAGTTATATGCAAGTTCGACGATCTCCTTTCGCGACTTCACGTCTGGTAGCCCAATATTAAATGCTCATGTTCATGTTAAATTAGAAAAACCAAAAAGAAAATATTGTGCGCTTGCAAAGAAAAAGAGTTACAGTGATTGTGCAGGTTTCCTCACGAATTATATATACCCTCATCGCCGAGCTGGTGGTAGAAATACAATGCATTCGCCAAAATGATTGACGCCTAACACATCATAGTAGCGATGACCTGATTTCTATGATGGAGGCCTTTGCCCTGCAGTGGGACAGTATATAGGCTGATACTTTACTTTAAAAAATATATTAATATTGTAGTAACTTTAACACTGAATCTGATTTATTTACTGCCACAGACTATAGGGGACTATTTTTAAAGAAAGGCCAATCAGAATGACCTCACTCCGCCTAATGGTAATTTTATTTTTTTATTTTGAAAATCAAGCAATTTCGTGTAAATTGCATAAAGCAGACTTTATGACCGAATCGGAGTTTCTCTCCCTTTCAGAAAGAGAGGGAATAAAAAAGAGAGGGAGTCAGGTAAAATACAATGCATTCGCCAAAATGATTGATTGATGAATGATGAATTGATGAATGAACTAATGATTGTCTAACAAAGAAGCTTCATTTTATTAGTCGGCAGCGCACTTGTGATTCTTTTAGTGTTACAGGTGTCCATGTAATCGCTTACCATCAGGTGAACCGTCTGATCGTCTGCCCTTATCTCAAAAAAAAATTACTAGCTCCAGTTTCATATGTAATAGTTATCCAACTATATTTCGAACTTGTGTTTTGTACAAAATGAATTCCTTGTGTAAATATCACAATCAACTATTATAAATACATAATGTTATGATGTAAATAAAATATGTTTTAATTCAAAGTATTTTTAATGTGAGAGAGCCACGCTTAAGCATGAATGGGCCGGCTCGACCGGAGTGATACCACTGCCTCACAGAAGACCGGCGTGAAGCAGCGCCTGCGCTGTGTTTCGCCGTGTGAGTGAGGTTACCGCAGGCCCAATGGGGGGTAGGGGAAAAGGTTGGCAGCGCACTTGTGACTCCACTGGTGTTGCGGGTGTCCATGGGCGGCGGAATTGCTTACCATCACGTGATCCGTCTGCTCGTCTGCCACCTCTCATATAAAAAAAAAGCAAGAAAAATCTAAATATTCCACTCTGCTCCACTAGGAGGGCTAAGTGGAATTCCATAAAAAAAATGCTCTGTTGCCTTGCTACATAGATCTTGAAATTGTGTCAAGTCTTCAATCACAAAATCATTCTATCCAAGGTTTTTGATGAATAAAACCTATTTTTAACCGACTTCAAAAAAGAAGTTTTCAATTCGTCTGAATGTTGCTTTTTTTATTTTATTCATTTTTTATAATACCTAGTTTAGGTTTTCAGGGGCGTAGGTTTCATAGTAGACGTAGAATGTCGGCTGCCTACATCGCCATCAAACTCAGCTTGAGACAGAATATGGAATGTGTGTGGCAGAGACATATTAAGATATACTGCCTAGCGCGTAGTCTACGAACGCGATATCAATATCAGCTACAGGCGACCTACTTTTAACTATGGTGGCGTAGTGATTAAGCCTAACACATCGTAGTAGCGACGACCTGATTTCTATGATGGAGGCCTTTGCCCTGCAGTGGGACAGTATATTGGCTGATACTTTAATATATAAATATTGTAGTAACTTTAACACTGAATCTGATTTATTTACTGCCACAGACTATAGGGGACTATTTTTAAAGAAAGGCCAATCAGGATGACCTCACTCCGCCTGATGGTGATTTTATTTTTTTATTTTGAAAATCAAGCAATTTCGTGTAAATTGAGGGCCTAATTTAAAGCAGACTTTATGACCGAATCGGAGTTTCTCTCCCTTTCAGAAAGAGAGGGAATAAAAAAGAGAGGGAGTCAGGTGATCCGTCTGCTCGTCTACCACCTATCTGATTTTTGGGTATAGCAATTTTTCCAATTTATTCTTAAGTAAATAATGCACTTAAAAATTTTTCGACAGTCCTCAAGTGGGACTCGAACCCACGATCTTTTACAATATGCGTTGACATACGAAGGTCTCAGTTAGCTTAGTTAGCGGTTGCCCTTCGCCTTGGGCTCCCCATGACTCATCCTCATACATGCTCCTGTGGAGAATTTGTGGGATCCTTGGGCTAGCACGGTCTGTCGTGTGCCCGAAGGATTCTCATTCGTCACAGAACGGATTGAAATTAAGCCACCTTAGTAAAATATTGAATTCAGACTACGGCCTATGAAGAATTATTTTATTACAAGAGGAGAATCAGAAAAAATACACGGGGCTTTTAAATATCAAGTGGCGAACGCTCGGATTCGAACCCACGTACTCCCGTTTGGAAGGGGCATTTATTATATGAGATACCCTCGCTTTTGAGTCATTTTTGTACAGACAGCTACACGTCCGGTTAGTTACTATCTGTCAAGTTTCCGGTAAACGCATCAACGTAACTAGCGCCGCCAATAGATTATTCGCGTATACGTACATTTAGGCATGGTTATTAATAAATAGCTGGTGGTTATTAATAATAAGCCGTGTGGTCCCCGGCAGAGTAGAATAGGCCACCCTCACTCTTACCGAGGTGTCGTAAAAGGCGACTAAGGTAAAGCTGCTGGCATGATCATCAGCACCCAGAGAAGGAAAACTCTGCATTTATATCTAAATCCTCGCCAACCCGTCTGCCAAGCGTGGTGAGTATGGCAATTACCCGTAATGTGATTGAGGGAGGCCCGTGCCCCTGCAGTGGGGACTTAAATGGGCTGATGATGATGATTAATAAATAGTATAAGTGTTTGCCCAGAGATTGTAACCCCGAAATTGTTTAAAATAGATCCAGTTTAGTAGTTAAAAATTAAAAACCAATTGGCGTCGCTAGTGTGCCCTACCCGTCACCTTAAAGGCTTAAAGGAAAGTATTAAGATTATTTTGAGATGTACGGTTCAGAGAATGAAAGGGTTCGTCACCTTAAGATAAATTGTCGCTTGCACGGCAAGAATCAGTTATACCATACAGTTTTAAAAAGATCTGCCAACCTTTTTTAAATTTTATTAGGAATCAATGTTACTGCAAGTCTCATAACTCCATTATGGAAAGACGGGAACAACTTGTGTCTGAAGTCGAACACTCACTTGTTTCGGAGTGGGGTGAAAGGAACCTTGTTCAGTTCAATCCGACTAAGACACAAGTTTTCGCGTTCACTGCCAAAAAGGACCCTTTTGTTTTAGCTCCCCAGTTCCAAGGAGTATCTCTCTGTGTTTCTGAAAGCATCGGGATCCTAGGCATCGAAGTATCCGACAAGGTCCAATTTAGGCGTCATTTGGAGGACAATGCGAAACTCGCTAGCAAGAAGATGGGTGTCTTGAATAGAGCGAGGCGGTTCTTCACGCCTGGGCTACGACTTGTACTATATAAAGCCCAAGTACGACCCCACATGGAGTACTGCTCCCATCTTTGGGCAGGCGCCCCTAAATATCAGCTTGACCCATTTGACGCCTTGCAGAGACGAGCTGTCCGGATTGTCGGGGATCCCGATCTCACGGACAAATTGGAGTCGTTGGAGTCGCGAAGAGATTTTGGCTCTCTTTGTCTCTTCTATAGGCTCTTCCATGGAGAGTGCTCTTTGGAGCTGTTTAATATCATACCAGGGTCACAATTCTACAATCGCACGACTAGACGCCGCGGCAAACTTCACCAATACTACCTGGAACCAATCCCTTCCAGAACTCTTCGTTTCCAGCGCTCCTTTTTCCCGCGCTCGTGCAAACTCTGGAATGACCTTCCAGCCGCGGTGTTCCCCGATCGCTATGACATGTCCTTTTTTAAACGAGGTTTGAAAAGAGTTCTTCTCTCACGGTAGGCAGCGGCATGAACTGTGCTCCGGCATTGTTGATGTCTATGAGCGGCGGTTACCGTTTACCATCAGATGGGCCGCAAGCTCGTCTACCTACTATAAGCAATAAAAAAAAAGCAAATCTGAACTTTCTGATCTAACTGTTAAGCATAATTTTCTGTGCAACAGGTATAAATAAAAATTTCACAACATCACATACAAATTTATAAATGTTATATTCATTCATTCATTCATACATTGATCTGACTCCGAGAGATGTAGCTCAAGCACCTGTGGTACGGATATCAGAATCAACAGTGGGATTACAAATAGGTATACACGAAGACTTTTAATCGGTGATCAGGACCTACTGATTCCGACTAGGTGGATGATGGCCATTGCTATAGTAATAGTAGGTACATGGCAGCGTTCCATTTTTTTTTCTTGTCTGGGACTTTAAGTTAATAACTATGAATATGGTCATCCTACTCCTCCTTGTTACAAATAAAATCTCTTCATAAGTACAGGTACAGTGATGATAACAAACCTCATTAGAGATTTAAAGTTTTTCATGTTATTGGTAGAAAACTGTCAAATGGCAGACAACGTCAAATAAAACAAATTAAAGAAAATTAAAATAGCTTTCTACACTTCATAAAAATGTAGGAAGACCATACATTCCAATTAAATTTAGATATCTAATAAAATTTAAAATAAAACCTAAACAAAAAGAAAACATGTAAGTAGGTAACTACTATTACTATAGCAATGGCCATCATCCACCTAGTCGGAATCAGTAGGTCCTGATCACCGATTAAAAGTCTTCGTGTATACATAAGTATAAGGCACAAACACAAGGCAATAAGTGCTCATAGTATATCGAACGAATCAATTTGAAAACTGATGAACATTTTCGTTCTTTGACTGTACTTGTGTAATATTCTTTTTTTTTTCTATATGGCTGCTACTGTGTTGCCTACGGCGAACACATAATAACTCTTAATTTAATGGTTATTGACCGGTGTGGCGAGTTAAATCCTTTTGATGTTTATCTTAATTGAGTTTATCACCAAGCACCATCTAAAGTGTAATATCCTCTTCGTAAAAAATATGACATTGTTATCTCAAAAAAATCTTAATACTTTCCTTTGTGGATCTTTATGACAGAGTTGAGTACGCGTTTGTGTGGCTGTTTGTACCTACTATGTGTCACACCAAGAAATCAACTTTGTTACAACTCTGCCCTGTGGATATTATAAAAATCTACATAGGTACAACCTCCACGCCCACGAGTGCGAGTATAGACAAAAATAGTGTGCGAGCGAGAAGTGAATAGATGCGCCGCCATTTCTGATCCCATTCTTTATCCGCACAGGTTGTATTTGTTATTTTTATTGGCTGAGCTCCTGTTGTTTTAGTGATGTGTATTATCGTTAGTATTTCAAATTATGTGATATTAATGGCGCCTGAAGTTTGAGAAAGAAAAACGACTGTTTTGTTGAGCGAGCCATTAAATATTTACAATTTTCACTGGTTTCTTTTATTTATACGATACACCAAGATAGTCTCCCGTACGTCCTCAAAAAAGTTCAGTAATAACCTCTTTAATAGTAAGTAACCCTATAACGTCACCAATCGTTTTAAATTGTTAGCTACTAAACCGGATCTATTTTAAACAATTTCGGAGCGGCATCGGCAGTCTGTAAGCAAACATTTATACTATTTATTTTTATCTGTTTTTGCACTCGAAATTTGGATTAACGCCATAAGTGGCCGTTTTAGGCGGTAATTCAAATTTCGAGTACAAAAGCAGATCCGATCAGAGCAGAAAAGTTAAGAATAAGTATTTTCAAAGAGAAAGAAGAAGAAAGCTTCGAAATGGTTAAAAAGATATCCGGTTTAATTGCTAACAATTTAAATCAATTATTAGCGTCGCGTCGATAGCGTGCCCAATCCGTCATAACCTTAATACTTTTCCTTTTGTAAATCCTTAGACAATTTAACACGGGACGTGGCATGTGGACGCGTTCCCCTGTGACAAAGTACACGAACAAACGTTCGTGTACGTTTATTAAAACTAGATGTGCCCAATCAATCGGCATTTTGAATTCGTATCTGTCGCTGAGCGGAACTCGTCAAAATGGTTGTTGTGAAGTTATTAATATTAAATGTAAGGCAGGTCGATACTAGTATTAAGATGAACAATGAACCTATTCAAATCATTAATTCCACAGTTTTTCTCGGTATAACTATAGATGCGAAATTGCAGAGGAGTCCCCATATTGCTGCCTTGGCAGGAAGACTAAGTTCCGCTGCATATGCAGTAAGAAAAATTAGGCGTCTGACTGATATCGAGACGGCAAGGCTGGTATATTTCAGCTATTTCCACAGTGTGATGTCATATGGTCTACTGTTGTGGGGGTCTGCTGCTGACATACAAACTATTTTTGTATTACAGAAAAGGGCCATCCGCGCTATATACAGCCTTAGATCACGTGACTCACTTAGAGAAATATTTAAAGAAATTAATATTTTAACCGTGGCTTCCCAATTTATCCTCGACTGCATTATGTATGTACGTAAGAACTTGCACACTTTTCCAAAAAAGTCCGATAGTCATAATCTTAACACTAGAAATAAACATAGGCTTGCCCTCCCGGTTCTCAGACTTCATAAAATCGGAAATTCATTTGTTGGCTTAAGTATTAAGATATTTAATAAGATACCACAAAATGTCATTAACCTATCACTGGATAAGTTTAAGTCTCATATCAAAACCTGCCTAATGAAGAAAGGTTACTATAGTGTACAAGACTATTTAAATGATAAGGATTCTTGGTCATGTTAATTGATTAATCTTTTTAGTTGTTATTCATAGTAGTCTATTAACCCTCATAATTGTATTTTTTTCTCTTCTCAATTGAAACTCTGTAACATCATCAATATTTGAAAAGAGTAACTACTGAGTTTCTTGCTGGTGTCTTCTCAGTAGAAATCGACATTCCGAACCAGCGGTAGATATTATGTACCTATTTTGACATTCATAAGTGTTCTGTGTGGACCTAAATTGAATAAAGAATTTTTTATCTTTATCTTTATCTTTATTACTTTCGTTCGACGATCAGAAAAATCAAATTTATCTTTCTTATGATTCATAAGTAATTTTCTAATAAAATAAACGTTCTTTCACGGTTTAATAACCTTTTTCATCTACATATTTTAAGACAGAAATACATAACCCAAAAAAAAATGCGATATAGTGGTACGAATAAAATAAACGATGGTGCACGATGTTGATTAGTGTTGTGACAGTAATAGAAAGAATGAATAATAAATGTCTCACTATTGCTATCAGTTATTGAAGTCCTCGGTTTCTCTAAGATTCCATCATCTAATCCTGACATCAGAAATATTTTGAAAATTTTATACGCACAGCCTTTAGATGCATATTTCATTTTTACTAGAATGAACAACTAACACTAGGACTGTTTCAAAAATCCAACCCTTTCACCATCCTGCTGACCGCCTAGACCACTAGGCCACCGAGGTTTTAAATTAGGTATAACTTTTCTAGTACTTATCTGCATTTTCGCTGCTGTGAGCAAGTGATTCACCTCACCTATGTTCGTATACAAAAATCATTTTTTCTTTTCATTACTTATAAATAAGCATTTTACATTCTTTTATAAATGTACCTAATAACAACATTTTTGCATGCAAGTAATTAATTCCTAGAATGTCACTCATTTATTTAAATCTAGACCATCACTAAACTTCCCTTCCCATCGCGGATTTTGGCAGAATGTTTTAAAACTAGATCTGCGCTATACCACGTCCCGTGTTAAATTGTCTTAGTCTAAATCCATAGAAAACACCTGGGTCACGGACCTATAAAAAAAGACGGACGTAACCTCACATACAAAACACGTGAAGCTAGCAAGATAGGATAGTTTTGTTCGTCGTACGCAAAATACACGCACACTAATGCACTAGATGCGACAAAGCGCCGCCATTACAGCCCGAGCGACAGCGCTTTTTTATAGGTCCGTGACCTGGGTGTTTTCTCTGGATTTAGACCATGTCTCTTTGTATTGTTCTGGACCAATACAAACAGACATGTTCATGCACACAAACGTTTGTACCGTGCGGGGATCGAACCCGCAGCCATTGCAGCAAAGGCAGCGTTCGTCCTAATTTAAGTGTTGTATGTTTGGAAAAGATAAAAAAAAAACAGTTTTTAACTTATCACAACATCAATTTATTATTGCAAAGGTATAAAATATTGCGATTTAATAAACAATAAATATAACATGTTAAGTAAAAAAAATATTGCTATTGGAAGAATTTAGCCCCTTCAACTTGCGGTTACTAGTGATGTAACTTATTAGAAAAATATATAAACGTTGCATAAAATCAGCATTGCTAATATTGTTACATCACTACACTGATAGGTTATCTTAAGGTGACGGGTAGGGCACAGTAGCGAAGCCAATCGATTTTAATGTTTAGCTACTAAACTGGATCTATTTTAAACAATTTCGGGGTGACAATCTCTCGGCAAACACTTATACTATTTATTAAAAACCATGCAAAAATGTTGGGTCCAACGCGTACGCGAAAAATTGTTTCTATTTCGTGAATCAAGTTTTCGCGTACAAAAACGGACCCAAAATTGTTCATGGTTATTTAATAAATAGTATAAGTGTTTGCCAAGAAGTTGTAACCCCGAAATTGTTTAAAATAGATGCGGTTCAGTAGCTAAAAATTAAAATCGATTGGCGTCGCTAGTGTGCCCTACCCGTCACCTTAAGGCGATACTGCGACGATAGCGCCGCCGAGTGATTATATTATTTGTGGCGAATAGGAGACATTTTTTTATTATTATTATAGAGGCACAGTATATTGGCTCTCCTCAGCCTGATGGTAAGCAAGAGAAGAGCCCAAGTTGCAATTGCAACGGAAGCGATGTCAAGGCATCACCTCCGCTGGCACCGCCATACTCGCCCGCAAGATGCTTCTTCACGCTTCGTTTAAAGGAATCCATACTCAATTTTTTTTAAAGTGAGCAAAAAATACTTTAAAGGCATGATTAACGATTTTTTGAGACAAACTTATGTAATAATTTCATCCTGTAAGTGAGATTAATCTTTATAATTGCTAAAAGTGTCCACTTTTAGCTCTGTTATTGATAAAAACGTCAATTCTAGTAAAAAAGGGTCACTCAAGATTTTTTTTGCATCAGAAATACAATAATATCTGATCTCTATTATGTATAATAACCAATGATCGGAGTAGGTAGAACTGTTTGGGTTCATTGATCGCAAACATAGACATGCCCCGGGATTCCGACTATGATTCCGGGATTAAAATAAATAAATTATTATGTTAGAGTTAAATATTTAACGCATTTTAATCATAGATAGATAGATACACTTTATTGCACAAAATTTACAGATCTTAGCCTAAGTTATTATACTAAAACAATGTAGGCGGTCTTATCGCTAATAGCGATCTCTTCCAGACAACCTCAGGGTAGAGGAAAAGTATAGCGAACTAAGAAAAGGGGAAAATCATGAAAATGCTGCTCCATAAACGTTCGATACAACCATATTTACTTACAGTTTTTCATTTCTATCTAACGTATGTATCTTGAATTTCGAAAGAACATATAGAACTTTTTTTTAAATTAACATGGTATCACAAAGCGTTTATGAATATGTTCAGATGTTTTCGGTGTAATATGACCAAACACGTGACATTTTTACTTGTGCGCAATCGTTTGCGATCGATTACGTTATAATTAAATTTTAGTGCAAATCACGGAACGATCGGGACCGGGTGCGCTCACAACATTATAACATTTTTAACATAATAACAGTTTGTAGAACTTTGAATATAGTTTTGACATAATAAACATCTTTTAATCCAACGCTAAACGATCCCGAACCCTACATCTTGGTCCTTCGAGCGGGCCTCGCGTAACGGGAATTAAGACAATAAGTTTTAGTGACTGCCAAGTGAGGTGCGTGAACTAGCTAACATTGGTAAAGGATTGCAGTGATTGGATTAATAACAACAACAACAAAGCTGGTGTGTTATTGGTATACACGCCGCGGAGAGCTGATTCAACGGCAACATCTGTAAGACCTTTCCTTTTTATCTAACATCTAACAAACAACATGGTGACATTGGAATCTCAATACCAAGTCGCCCGGGAGATAGAGAAGGAATACCAGAATTATAAAAAGGATGGAGCTGACAGGAAGAACAGTGTGGAGTATTTCAAGAGACGGTGGAGCAAGCTAGAAGAATGGTGGAATGAATTTCAATTCAACCACGATCAACTTTTGGAAAACATAAGCAGATCAGACCCATATTTCACGAATCAACAGTATGAGAGAACTAAGGAGATTTATGCAATGTACAAAAATCAGATAAACAGCGATTATCAACGATTATTCCCAGCAACATCAGATGGAGAAGAGAAACAGGGCATGGCCGGAACAGGGCAAGAAGAGGATAGTGTGAGTAACAAAAGTAAGATACAGAAGGAGGAAGGGAAAGACGTTAGAAAGGAGCAACAAGTAAGGAACCAGAGAGGCATAGGCGAACATGGATCTTTGAGTAAACTTGATGAAACTTTACGGAGTACAATGAACTGGAACATAACAATCGAGTGTTGCTGAATCAACAATCCAGCGCGCGTGCCCGCAAGCGCCGCGGTCTTATCAACGGTGTCGGGTACATCGCAGGTGACCTCTTCGGCGTACTGGACAACAGATTCGCGGAACAGTATGAACGCGATATCTCACTAGTACGAGACAATCAGAAACACCTAGTACAGCTATATAAAAACCAAACATCGATAGTGGAGGCCGAATACAACTTGTTAAAAAGAACAGAAAACATGATGCAAAAACAACATAAACTTATTAACCAACATTTACTGAGTTTAGACCGAGAAGTAGGAGAGATACAAAAGGTTGTGTCTAATATCGAATATATGACGGAATTTACTTTATCCGCTATGGCAGCTACTAATCTGCTAACCCACTTGAAAAACATACAAGGATCACTCCTTGACACAATCACAAATGTCTATAATGGAAAGATAAACATTCATCTAATTGACCCTGAACAATTGCAAACCCAGCTTAACATTATTTCCGGACAATTACCGAAAGAGTTAACTCTACCAATAGACAATCTACAAATAAATATGCAAAACATATACAGATTACTAAGGGTAAAAGCAAAGGTAACGTCAAAATACCTTATTATTGAAATAAAAATTCCACTGCTCAGTAGGGATAACTTTGACCTCTACTACATTCAAAGTGTTCCACATCAAATTGGGAAGAACATGGTCACCCTAACTCCGATTGAAAGTTACGTTGCAATAAACTTACAAAAGGACTCATACTTACCTATTACTCAGCCCGAATTAGAACATTGCATACCACGTGACGACACGACGTACTTATGTCAACTAAAAACACCAGTTTATAAAATGAGAACAGATAATGATCTTTGCATAAAAGATTCGATCAACTTAGAACAATGCAAATCCAGAATTATGGCATGCCAAAACAGGTGGATAAGTTTAACACAAATAAATCAATACCTACACTTTTGTTGTGACCAGTGTCAGTTGCGAACAATATGTAACGATCAGGTTACCGCGCATCAGCTTACCGGTGCTAACATTATCACTATGAAGAACAGCTGCTTAGTGAAAACAGAGAACTTTACCATCTACACTTACAAACAACAGGAAAATAAAGTTGACATATCAGACACTTTTGTAGTTCCAGATATCGCTCCCATCAATAATGTCATAAACATCACAATAGAAAATGTCTCAGGAGAACAGTTAGCAGTTTCAACAATTAAAGATAAACAACATAGAGACCTAGAACAGAAGATAGCGGCTATAAAAGAGAGCGAAGAGCTGATAGAAAACAACATTTCTCCCCATGATATTCATCACTACTCTTTAATATGGATCCTATGGGCTGTGTTAACAATCATAGCTATAGTGCTCATTATTCGCCGATACGGTTACTGTCGGCGACATCAGCAGTCAATGGCGGAGGTGCCACAAGCAGCGGCTCATGCAGCAGCAACGGTGGCGGTGGGCATGGCGGGGCCCTCGCTTGGTCCCCAGCCGGTCCCCCGCGTCACAACAAGTGAAAAGTGCAGTGAAAGTGGCAAAGTGAATGTGTGGTCAAAAGGATAGGGGTACGTCCCCAGTGCTACGAAAAATCGCGTTCAGTGATGATTTGTAAACATTTAGTTAATTTATACATGTTCGTCACGTCTTCTGTTGTCTAATCTCGTCTTTGCCCCCTGGCAAGATGTTCGGTGTAATATGACCGAACACGTGACATTTTTACTTGTGCGCAATCGTTTGCGATCGATTACGTTATAATTAAATTTTAGTGCAAATCACGGAACGATCGAGACCGGGTGCGCTCACAACATTATAACATTTTTAACATAATAACAGTTTGTAGAACTTTGAATATAGTTTTGACATAATAAACATCTTTTAATCCAACGCTAAACGATCCCGAACCCTACAGATGTTAATGCTCGTATGTTTAAACGAAAATTACTGTTAAGGTGACTGGTAGAGCACACTAGCGACGCCAATCGATTTGAATTTTTAGCTACAATACCGGATCTATTTTAAACAATTTCGGGGTTACAACCTCTCGGCAAACACTTATACTATTTATTAAATAACCATGCAAAAATATTGGGTCCAACGCGTACGCGAAAAATTGATCCACGCCAAAAGGGGCCACTTTTGGCGTGAATCAATTTTTCGCGTACAAAAACGGACCCAACATTTGTGCATAACTTTAATCCCGGGATTTCAGGAATGTCCATATTATTCTCTCTCTACCTACTCCGATCATTGATAATAACAATACATTGATTTATTAAGTAATTACAAGACAATCTCTATTTATTATAAACCTTAAAATATAGTCTTAAATCAAGATAAAATTATAGTATGTATGGTGACAATGTTTGCTTATTGAAGGAGTTATACATCTTATTATGTCAAGAAAAAGAACGGCAGTAGAATAGTTATTTACGGAATTTCTACCATGTACAGTTGGCAGGACAGGTCAA